>LGRN01000173.1:0-49914 GCA_001883825.1 Emergomyces pasteurianus Ep9510 | reverse complement strand
TTACTTCCCATGTTTAAATCCCCTGCTCTCCCGTGTATTTTCTTTTGTTGATTTCTAGATCCTAGCTCGGTAAGTAGCTAAGTATGTATATAGTATGGTACATGAGAGAGAGAGAGAGAGAGAGAGAGAGAGAGAGAGCGAGAGAGAGAGAGAGCGAGAGAGAGAGAGAGAGAGAGAGAGAGAGAGCGAAAGAGAGAGAGAGCGAAAGAGAGAGAGAGCGAAAGAGAGAGGGTGCAAGAGAATATAATTTTTTGGTTCTGTAAAGGAAACAAGGTTGGTGGGGGAGGGAAGCCCTGTATACGAAAAATAATGAAGCAAATAAAAGCAGAGACGGGGAATGGATTAAGTTGGATTGCAGTCAAGAAGATAGATGTATGCAGGTAGCAGGAAAGGAGCCTCCACAAGCATGGAGGAATATCGAGAAGTTAAAAAATTAGCACGATGTAGGGCGAGTGAAACAAATTAAAAATACTAACAGTCCTGAAAACCTGTTGTGTATCAGAAATGGGGAATGTTAAAACTTTTCATGGCGACCTGTATATGGTTGAGGGGACAAACGGTGGATTGCAATGCATTGCTCAGCAACCGGAGTTACTCCTAGTTTGTGGTTTGTGACTTAGCCCCTCAACCATGGCAGCTTAAAGAAAGTTTACCTAAATGCCAGGAAAGGCATACAAAGCACTTCTCTCTGGCTTTGTTTTGTTTCGTGATGATTTTATTCAGAGGTACTTATCGCAGTGCCTTAGAAGGTACGGGAGTAGGTCACCGACAGACAAAAACAGATCTGGTTGACTGGGGTTTATTTGTGCTTTGTTTTTCTTCCAATTACTCGAATTTCTTGTCTGGATAGATGGTAGCATAGTAGATGGATAACGGCCAGGAAACGAACCGGGGGAAAGAGCAAGTAGACACAATAACTTAAGGAAGAATATAATGAAGCTTTGATTCAGCTGCACAACACGAGGTATTGTACATCATTATTTCACCACCCGGGGTTCATTTGAAATCATTATAGAGGCGAGCAACTGAAATGCGTTTGCGGGATATGGCGTGGGTAGACAGAATAGTGGCTAGGTATCTCTTCGCCCTCATTTGTTACATTTAGAAATGAATTAATGACCCAATGATAGGTTTAACAAATTGAAGAACCGCGCGACTGCGAAGGGGACACCCATCGACTCAATAACCATCTTCACCAAACGGTTTGCATGAACCGTTTCTGCAAGATCAGTCAGAAGTTCATATATAGTTGCTTCGAAAGCACTACCACTATAATCCCGTCAGCGGGATACTTTGAAGCCACAAAAATTAGGGGCCTTTGTCGTGTGCAGCGATCATATCACAATTCATCATCCTCATCAGAATCACCCTCTTCCGCAGGAGTAGGCTTAACGGGACCCTTCTTTTTTGTAAAGGGAAGCTCTCGGCGAGGCGGGGGGCTGGATGTCATCTTTTTCGCGGTTGTGGAGGTTGTTGGTTGCTTTGACGACGCACGTGTAGTTCTTTTCAGTGGCGGGTGAGGTGCTTCTGCTGGCTCGTCCGCTTCGTCTTCGGTGGTAGTTTCATCTTCGAGTGGATCCGGGGTCTCTTGTCTCTCTGATTCCGTGGGGATATCCTGGTCACCCTCACCCTGATCCTCCTCATTGTCCCTATTAGCATTACCCTTGTTTCCAAGCTTGTCTACGTCCATGGTATCAAACCCATCTTCGCTCTCTGAAGATATGGCCGGTTCCTCTGCTTTCCGCTTGCCGCGAGGTTTTGTATTGCCAGTGTCCGGGGCAGAAGCATTCAATTCGTCAACTAGAAACAATTCTTTAGCCTAAACAGAGAACACAAAAAAAATGTATAAATGTTCTGCGTGCGAACCTTTCGCGGGATCGATCTTCGCCAACGCCAGCAGACGTTGTTGGTTCCTAATTTTCAATTTCTTTTCATTTAATAATTGGGCAAACTTGGCGATCAACTGGTCATCATGCTCCGTTTTGGCTTTGATTAATTCCTCCAGTTGCGAATTCAGCCTATTAATGGTGCTTTCCACAGCATCATATTTAACAGCTAACGTAGTAAGTTCGTCTTCAAGTTCATCCGCTCGGGTCACCGCCACACCAGTCCACTCGAAAAGCTCGATGGCCTGATCGTCATCTTGTTTGAGGGATATGGTTCCCAGTCTTTGCTGGAAGGGGGGAAATAGTATCAGAACTGGGCAACATTAAAGGCATGGGCGACAGTGTTTCTATACCGTGATTGTATCGATTCTCTTCCTCAAACTAATGATAATCTCTTTCTCGCTCACATCATCCTCGTCTTGTTTTACAATGGCTGCGATTTCCAACCCCGACTTCTGCGTATCGGGCACTGCCGTGGGCTGTTTCTGCCCAAGTGCGTATGCGAGGATACCCGCCCACTCGTCGTCAGTGCCATGGTAATTTTTTGCGCGTAGTTTATCAATTTGGGTCGATTTCACTACAACAATGGTATTAGCTACGAACTACTCTGTAACTGCGGACAACATTTCACGCGGGGTTTAACTGTACGTACCTGAACCTCGATACGGAGCTTCCCCCTCTGTGGCAATGAGCTTAAGGTCAAGCTCTGAGCTGCCAGATCTAGCTACCTTGACCAAAACAAAGTCTCCAGGGCTATCGCTTCTTTGTATGCGCAGAATTGTTTCTTTAGCCATAATTTACGGAAAGATGAGAAATCCATACATATATAAGGGTAACCCAGCTGATGAATAAAAGTTGATGCATGTATGTCACATTGATATTGCAGGCAACGGTGATGTAATTACGAGTTACGGTAACTGTTAACCTTAGCCAGATCTCATTACAGTACCGGTACCATACACACACGTGATCCGGGACCAGGGTTACGCGTGGAGACGACGCGCCGGGCCCTCGCTTAATGAGCCATTTCAGGACTAGCCGCCTAAGCGCGTTCCCTCTCCGCGCTTGGCCCCAACCTCCTGCCCTGATTGTTCCGCAGAAGTAAAACGACGACCGACGACGACGACGACGGGTGTTGCATTGAGATTCGCTGCTCAACTCTCCAGCTTCACTGCCACACAACCACCACCATAGGGATATTCATCCTCCCAGCCACCGTCCCGATTTTTCCCCTCCCAACTCGCAACTATTTTGATCCCAAACTATATCCAGCTGTCCCCGCCTGTTGCCCAATATCCAAGTTCCAAGCTCAACAATCTGGATCGGGGCCCTGTACTCCGTATAACCTGTTTAATCAAGTTTGTCCATATTGGCTTTATCTACTCTGTACTCTACATGGGTAGGACCAGACTGAGAGCTTTTTAAGTGTCGCTCGTTCAAATTCGAAAGCGGTACAATCGACATCTGAAGCTCATAAAAACTTTCCCATCAAAAAACTGCTTCTCTTGTTTCGGCCCAACCACTCCCCCAAGTCAAAGCATATGACAAGACCAACGCGGAATGACTTCCCATCCTCCCTTGTCTTGTGTCTGCCGAGGTCAACATCTAAGTTCACCAGCAAGCACAAGAAGTTCTATTTAAAAACCTACCTTAATTGAATACGGAGCTAAAACAACTGCTGAGGGGCCAGTTCAGCTGGCGGTTAGCTCAGCATGGAAACATCCTCCCCGAGGCTTCGCCAACCTCAAGAAGCGGAAGAAGCAATCGAATGCTGGGACGACGACGAAGATCTACAATGTAACGATGACATCCAGTTCCGCACTGTTTCGGCCGGCACCCCTGTGACAGGGTCGTCTTCCTTCCGGCCATCGGGCCATCGTGACTCTGTATCCTCTCGTCGTTCCTGCAGATCTGACATAGATTCTAATGGCGGTGATGAGGAAGATTGGCAATTGCTGTTACATGACAATGATGAAGCGGCAACAAAGGACGCAATAGCATCAGCCAAAAGTGCTGGCATTCCTCTTCCTGCTGATATCCCCAGTTCGGCATTACTGGGTGGTACGATAAAACGTCTTGGCGGCAGAAAAATCAAAAAGGCCATTGGAGACGATTGGTCCGAAGACCTTGAATTCTCTGGCGTAGAGGGGGAGCTTGAACTGAAATTGAATCGCAAAGAAACTTTCCCGGATTCGCTACGCCAGCTTGGATCGTTTCCTGACTTTAGTCCTGTTAAATCTCGTGACTTTGATTTGGACCCGTTCGTCACTAATAATGTCGGTCGTTCCCCGTCACGAAATCCGACCTTTGCCACTTTAGATCGGTTTCGTGATACAGAGGATGATAGCTCTTTCCATGACGTCCCAACCATCAAAATTGCAAAATCACGACCGCAACAGACCATCCTCCCCACCTCTACGAACAAACCAATCGGCGAAGAGGAAAATTTTGAAGCTGACCTGGAATTCCCCGCTGATGGCGAGCCTTTGAAACTGTCTGCGAGGAAGGATAGAGCCAAATCTCCGGACCCTTCTCTTGATGACTTCGATACTGAGTGGGCGGAGGGAAGTATCGGAGTGCGTTTTGGTGGGACAAAAAGAGACGGATTTTCTAATCGTAGTTCCACTGTCTCAGCATTGAGTCCAAGTGTCTCCAGTTGTTTGACAGCCGAAAGTGAAGATGATGGGCTTGATGGCCTACTTTTGCCAGATGGCCCATTGGATCTGGACCAGGCGATAAAAAAGAGACAGCAATCTCAGTTGTCTCATTCGCCCCCAATTTTTGCACGAAACCATAGCCCAAAACGTACTCCTCTGCCCAATGATGACTTTTTTTCGGGAATCGAAATCGGAGATGGCGAGGTTTTTGATTCAGGTAAACTGACTCTGAACCGCAATATCAAACGGAAAACTACCAGGCCTATAAGCCCCGCAAGACGTACTGCCACCACCATCACATTCACCAACAAACCCCCAACGCCCCCTACGACTCGTATTCCTAGATTGTCTGGCCATGAACGTCCCCATTCTACACATCTCGAGCCCGTCTCCGAGAGCGGGGCGCCCCTTCCCAAGTATCGACGGCCACACTCGCGTTTAAGTGGTCACAGTGCGCATTCATCTATGTCAAGTATCCCTCTTCCCAGCCCACCAACATTGTCCCCATCTCAAATTACTCCGAGCCGTAGGTCACTAGGAAACAGGACATCTGGGGACACAATTCGAAGCCCACCTACTACTACCAACGCCCAGCTCCTGAAAGCGAAACGATCAATACCAGCGTTACGTAACGTACATCAACCTGGGATACCATCCATTCCACGCCCCCCTTCTCGACAAGATGGCACCAGTAAACCTACACTTTCGTCTCGACCTAAAACTCCCACCGCGGAATCTCGCCTTATTAGCAGTCGTCGCCCCTCTATTCCGTTTCTCCCAGCTGGAGCATCGCACAATCAGTCTCACCATGTTAACGTTAAAACTCCGCGCCATTATCGGCGTACCGATTCGGACAGCTCTACAGACTTGTTTTCGAACCCACGTTCTACATCTGGACTCTCCAATCGTGACCGTCCCGAAACTCCAGGCCGTTTTCGATTTGATCTAGGCCCAGAATCTTTGGCGGCTACGGTAAAGCAAACGATCACTAGGCCCACCAGACGTAGAAATTTTGGTGATGGCTCAGAATTGGACATTTTCGATGACCTTCCAACCTCAGCCTCCCTGGAGAGCAAATTTGTCAAACATCCTATCAGGCATGGTGCCCCCAGGTCTATAAGGAGCCGACTTAGCCAGTCCCATATTGTACCTCCTCCCATGGCCCACAACCCAGTTCCTCGGCCCCATACTAGCCCTACAAAGCAAGATTTTACTCCCAGATTTGCGAGAGATACAAATGCCTCAAGGAATGCCAGGGAGCAGCGAATTGCTTCAATGACATTTACACAAAATCGCGAGATCACGCCGTTGGGCTCTGTCAGTACAAATTGGAAACATCCGGCCCATGCACGGCCACCGTCTCATCCCCCAATAAAGAATCGACGTGGAAAGGGTTCAGGTGACCACAAGCCACATCTCATAAAACCTATGGGTGCTGGCGTACATGAAGCAAAATGTATGTTCATCCAAGCTTCTCTCATGTCCAATTAGTCATATAACTTACGCCATGTCTAGCTGTCAAGGGAATGCGTTACAATCCAGCTACATACAAGTGGGAAGGTAATGAATACGCGACAGCTGAATTTGAACCGATGCCATCTCCAAAATCACCCAAAGCTGCCCCTGCCCTCATCACTAATGTTGGCACTACCTCTGGCGTCCAAGTCGTCGGCGGAATGGTATTTGATCCTCAGCGCATGTGCTGGTTAAAAGTCGCTGCGACCCAATCTGGCAAGGAGAACGTCACACTTGCTCCTGACGAGGAAGAAGTCCTGGCAGGCCTAGATGATCTAGAAGAGCGCCCCCAAAAATCAAGTAATTCCAGAAACACACAGATCTCGAACGATACGGTGGCGCTGGATAACATTGCTAATCTGGAGGACAAGAGTGGTGGCGAATCATCTGACGAATGGCCAATTACAGAGGAATTCGATGTCGGTCCTGAGTTCATCAAGCGGCAACGTGCTGAGGAAGAGAAATGGAGACGGAAAGTCGGTAAGTGGGTCACTACAGACCGCACAGCGCTTGGTGATAGATGGAGATGGGCTATTCGAGATATGGTGAAGTCTGAACTCACTGGCACCCAGCCAATGGGTAGAAACTGATTGTTATTTTCTTTATTCATATCCCCTTTTAATAACTCGTTGGAAACGCTGCAGTCATCACTCATAGATGTGAATGACTTTCAGTAGCTTTTTTATTTTTATTTTTATTTTTATTTTTCTATCCCTTTTCAACTTGTTGAAAGGGAAAAGGCCTCGAGTCTCCGTCACTATAATATTTTCGGATGGCCATGTGGACTTTTACCGTGTCATTTTTCTCTCTTTGCTTATCCCAATATTTGTACTTGGTTGTGATAGACCTTTTACGATGAATATGCCGCCATGATTGCACAGGGCTGCTTTATATATCATGCCCTTGATGACTTTATGAATCCTCCCACGAGAAAAAAAAAAACACAAAAAAAAACCAAACGTTGTCGTGACTTGACAATCTTGTAATATCTACCAATATATGGTCCGCTTACAATTTCCCATTACATATGTGGCTTGTGTTTTTGTCGGTTCCAGGTGCCCCTTTACTTTTTTTATTGCTCATGCTGCTATTTACTTGTTTTTGCCCTCTCTCTCCCGTTCTTCATCTTCGATGCATGTATTGCCTGTACTTAAGAAACCCTTCTATCCATGCCAACCATGGTTTATCGAGTTCATCTTGTGGTTATTACAATAGAGTCTTCAAATATTCTCCTCGGCTCCTGTTGTTGTTCGTCTACTCTTCCTTGTCGACGTTGTCTAGTATCTTTCCCCATAAACCATGAACGAGGAGCATGGTTGCGTTGCGGCTCAATTCGGTCTCCGGACCCATGGCACCTATACTTCTGTTTCCTCAACCAGCAGCCATCTGATACCGAATGCCACTGGAAGAAACAAGCATAGTTTCGCTGCACCAATTCGGGTCCACGCCAGACGTCCCGCTTTCTGTACCCCTTTTTGATCAACTGTCCATGGGAGGTGGGTTAAGTCAGTTGAATAGCGATTACTTATCCAAAAACGCAAAAAAGCCGGCCGGACAGAGTATGGGACAGACTGTATCCGGCGTTTTTCCGTTCTTTCATACCCCCGTTACAGCTTCACGATACCCATATCCAACCCCAATTAGTAAAAATAACAAAAATGCAGCGTGCACAATTTCATAGAAAAAGGTACCTAGGTACTACGCGCTCTCTCTCTTTCTTCGGCATCCTCTGAACCCTACAGCTGAGGAAATCCGAAATTCCGAACTACATAACAATTATTCACCCATAGACCGGATTACAGACAGTGACCAACCCAAGCTTTTGGAGTTTGTCAGGCCCTAATGAAAACCTATATGCAGGAAAGCCCTCGAGGCTCTCGCAATTCCCACCTTTCCCTCTTTCCCAGCCACATCAGCGGAAAATATCAACAAGTTGAAGTGCCCAGAAAATAGTTCGATAAATATACAAAATGGATCATGGCGCTGTTTCTCGGTCTACTACGCCCCAAGGCAAAGCGCAAAAAATGGAAAGGTGTGCTTGTGACGAATTCAGGCTCGACCAACTTGAGTGAGATCGCAGCCAGCTGTACGGAGTACGGAGTTCGACATTCATGTTAACTAGATGTCATACATTAATATGGAGGGAAGCTGGCCTGCCGCTGTCCCCTTTCGTTTCATTCTTTCTTCGAGGGAGGGAGTACTGGCGATGAGAATCGAAATCCTTAATTTACTTCGAATCCATTTGACTCACACTTCTCTCCAACATAAATTCTATCACTATTGTGCCATATGAGGTAGATAAAGTTGTTTGAGTGTTGCATGATATACGGCCACAGTTTGAAGTCGTGGATCTAGAACAACCTCAATCATGAGAAACAGAAGTAGAATGCACCCAATCATTCTTGGACTAAAAGTAACTACTTGACTGTTAGTTACTATGATAGGCTATCAGTACCATGGCTGCCACAGCCCGCAGCAATACACCAAGAAAATCAATTCAGTTTTCCCTAACCAGTTATCTATCAAGATTTGACAAGCATTCAAACTAAAGACTGATGCTCATACTTCTCTGCCAACAGTTGAGCAGACGCCGCGACAGCAGCGTTACATCCACTGGAGATGGCGCCCGCAATTACTTTATACTGAGTGATGCAGTCACCAGCCGCAAAAATACCACGGACGCTAGTTTGGAAGGCAGGAAAGTTGGCTGCAATGTCGCCAATCCCAGGCACGGGGCTCGGAGTTGTCTCTATGCCCAACTGCTGGACGAAAGGTCCGTTGATCTTCGTGAACGGATTATGCACGAGGAATCCCTCGATGACACTGGTACCGTCGTTGAAGGTAAGTTCGACACCAGCCGGCTTGCCATCGCTCTTGATAAGACTGAGGCGTGAGATGAAGCGAGAATCAACTTTGAACTTTTCCTGGCTGCTGTTTCTCAAAGATGACTGGAGCTGGGCGCTAAGCTCCTGAGATCCGTGGGTGTAGATGGTCACACTTGAGCTTAGGTTTGCAGCATTCTCGGCAAGATGAATGGCCATGGGGGCTATCGAAGTTGTTTGAACAGCAAGCACACCGGAGCGGGTGGAGCCGCGGTCCTCGTAGCCTTCGCAGTAGAGGCAATGGTAACTAGAAAATGACCCAAGATGTCAAGATTTTGTCCTACACTTTCATCGGCACGAACCAAAGGCTCGACAAGGCACAGCTTACATCCGCTTTGCCCAACAGTCGGCGTACCCTGGAATTTCAGGGTAAATATTGCCTGAGCCAGTGGCAAGAATAATTTTTTTCCCCTTCCAAGTCTTGTTGTTGGCGTCGACGACTTCAAACAGACTGTCGTTGATCTTTCTAGTGGTGGTGACGTCGACATCCTCAATCTTCACTGTGGCGTAGTTGTTTAGGATTTCGACTCTCGCTTTCTCTCTGAAATCGGCTGGGTTGAGGTGGTCCCAAGTAGGTATCATATGCATGTGTTCGACACCAGCATTTCTATAATTACCAGAGTCGAAGAGAACTGCTGTATGACTCTGGCGAACTAGTGTAAGAGCAGCAGTCAGTCCAGCTGGACCACCACCGATAATCAAAACATCGACAGGCTCAGGGGAAGACATTTGCGCTTGTTGCAGAAGAGAGCAACTTCAAATGAAGAAAAATGAGAGAGTGCCCAAGTGATGGGAATTGACGAATGAGGCAATTGATGAAAAGGAGGAGAGAAAGAAAAGAGACAGTGAAATAGTAAACCTATTTCTATATTTTTACAAGCAGCGGTATCTCCTCGTGAGACTAAATCGTAAAGCAATATAAGTTAATGCGCATCTTAATCAGTATTTTTAATCATTCAGCTCTATCATACAACATAACATTGCGTGTTGTACGGAGCATACGGAGGATATCTGACCAGTGAAAGGCGAATAGGACCACATGTAAAACACGAATTAAGTCGGCTTGACCATTGAATTCAGCCAGAATCACTTGTTTCGCGGGTTTTACCAGCCTGCTGCTGAAACCTGGGGTTATTGAAAGGAGAAAAACCTGTGCCAGCACGGACTACAGTAGTTACATACTGCACGAAGCCCTTTATCTTGTAACTACGGAGTACTACATACAGCATCTTATGGATGCCTCCTGGACGATGTCATTTTCGGCCAGTTCATTTTCGCGATCCCACAAAACCTCCAGAAAGACCTTCTGGTGACGTAAATAAATACTACTGTAGTACGGAGTAGTTACTAGTTATGGAGAATGTACGGAGTAGTTGAGCTAAGAACTTGTCATCATTATAAGCATTTTGAGATCTCTGGGCAAGCTAGGGAAACTCTGCAGAGACAGCATCACAGTATATGCTCCGTACTATAAAAAAAATTTAAAAAAAAAATAAAAATAGAACGATAGAAAGGGTGCGGAGGACTCCGTATTTGAAATAATAATAACCCCGTAACTATTACCCAATATTTTAAGTTGTATTATCAATCAAATCTACTCCGTACTCCAGAGTTAAACAACCTGCAACCTGCATCATCAGCTTCGACAACAAAACCTGGAGCAACTATTCCGTAATCAGAGCAGATCTCCTGATATTACGTAAATACATTTTTGACATGGATTGATTCCATGTCACATCTTCAGCTCTCAGCTGGGTCAGGAGGACTCCGTAAATAAATAACTACCGTATGGAGTACAGTACCTCCCTGAGAAGCCGTGAAGTATCGCCCGACATCAGCCAACAGACTCAACTTTTCTTCTAACGCATACTCTGTATAGCCGAATTTTTTAAACCTCTTCGCCTCCATAATGACTGTCAACACTCTTTTTACAGTAGCGACCACTGCTCTGCTGGTTAGAAACCCGAGTTATCGCTCAGAAGTGCTAGCACCGTTGCTAATACCACCCTTCAGCTCCCCATCCTCGTCGCCATCAAAACTCTCTACTTCCACCCACTGTCTCGCTACAATGGGCCGACACTGTGGGCCATCACCCGTCTCCCGTATATGCTCGCCTTTCGATCCGGCAAGTTAGCTCACAAGGTCAAACACTTCCATGAAGTATACGGGGATACTGTCCGCGTGGCCCCCAATGAGGTATCCTTCATCAACCCCAGCTGCGTCAGAGATATCTACAACCGTCGCCCGAGTCCCGAATTTAAATCGCTTCCTAAGGACCCCATCCGCCAACCTCCACCGCAACCAGGCCAAACGGCTTCTATACTCGAAGCCGGAGACAAGGACCATGCACGGCTACGGAAATCGTATGCACCCCTGTTCAGTAGCCAAGCCTTGGCCGCTCAGGAACCCTTGGTATCATCGTACGTCTACAGGATGATATCGCAGCTAAAACTTCAAACGGGCGATAAACAGTCAACAGTGGTCGACCTCCAGACTTGGGTAAGCTATTGTACGTTCGACATCATATGCTCCCTGAGTTTCGGAGAAGACTTTGGCTGTCTTGAAAACAACAGATACCACGAATGGGTCGGAATGCTCTTCTACTCTTTAAAAGGAAAGGTGCAACTTGCGGCGTGCCGCTTCTACCCATGGCTCTTCAAACTTCTGCTCAAGAGGATCCCGAAGTCAGCGCAGTCCCTGATGGTGAAACATCAAGCTACAACACGTGAAAAGGTGGAGAAGCGCCTAAGCTCGATCGTTGACCGTCCAGACTTTCTATCCCATCTCCAGAACTCGACACACCAGCTCTCACTAGACGAAATCGTGATAAACTCATCCACACTGGTTTTTGCGGGGAGCTATACCCTACAAACTGCTATCACGGGGATTCTCTTTCATTTGCTTCGCAACCCCGAGAGCTTGGCTAAGGTAACGGAGGAGGTGCGTGCCAGCTTTACCACAGCAGAGGATATTAAATTCAAAAAGTTGTCGAAGCTACCTCTTCTGGACGCTGCAATCTCAGAGGGCATACGCCTTACCTCACCAGTGCCATTAGGAATAACAAGACTTGTCCCCGAAGGAGGGCACACCATCAACGGCGAATACTTTCCTGCAGGGGTAAGTCATATGACCTTCACCCCTATTTCTCCCCCTCCCCCAAGGAAACAAAGGCTGACTACGACAACGCAATAGACCATAGTCTCATATATGCAATGGGCCGCCAACCTTCACCCTTCCAATTTTGCAGATCCTGCATCCTTCCATCTAGACCGCTGGCTTCACTCTAACCAAGACCTCTTCGCGAAAGACCGACGGGAAGCGGTGCAACCATTCCTCCAAGGGCCGCGTGACTGCATTGGGCAGAATCTCGCCCGGATGGAGATTTTCTTGATATTAGGACACCTTCTTTACCAGTTTAATCTCAGCTCCCCAACTGGTGAAGGACATCCTGGGGTGCAAAGGTGGGAGGATCAGGACACGTACGCCGTTTGGGTGAAATCGCCGCTGCCGGTGAGACTTGATATGCCATAATTGCTGTGCTCGCACCTTCACTTTTCGGCTCAATGCAACCCATCAAATGAGTTGGATTCAGCACGCTGTCCATTTATTTTCACCCTAGGACCAGGGTGCATATGTTCGAGATCAGGCTGGTCAAAATAGAACCCTTGCGACCATCTTGCACACAAGTATATTCCTTCATGTATCATAACAATACGAACTGTTTCAACGTCGATATCACCAGGAGCTCAGAGAGTGAAGAGCTCGACACGGAGTATACCAAGGCGGTGGAAATAGGGAAGCTGAATAGGGAGCGGCATATGCCCGTACAGATTTTGTAGTTTCACACACATACTACTGCCATGTGCTATGTGCCATGCTTTTTGAATAAAATTTTCAGCACTCGTTGATAAACTTCCTTTCAAGAAATGGGAGGTCCGTGTACGACTTTTTTTCCTCCACAAATTTTTATTCTCCTGGGAACTCTACCTTTCTTCGTTGGGCTGTATGATTCTGCAAACACATGACTTCCATGTGTCTTGCGTTTCAAGGGAGACTCCGGGTCTTGATAAATCAGCTCATCTTCAATAAATTCATGACGCGCGTATACATCAACGGGCGGCCGCAAAGGGTGTGCATTCCTGGCCCAGTGCTCTTCTGAAAACAGTTGACGAATCCAGTTCTCATTCAATTTCATCATCTCATAGTTCCAAGCACTGCTCCTGATGCAGATGCCGCGAATTAGCAGTAAGGACATATCTGCTTTGCAGACTGGATATATTCGGCCTCCAAATGCACGCGTCTCCCAACCAGTACCAGCTTCACGACACGTTATTCCAGGAGGGGTTTCAAAGGACTCGCCGTCAGGGCGCAATCTGCCTTCGCGGATACAACGGAATTCCAACACATGTGCTAACTCATGGCATAGTAATACTGATATGAAAAAGAGCGCCGCAAGTCGTTGACTGTCTTTTGATCCACGATCCCTGAGGATGCGGATAAGGTTGTAGTCTAAGACGATGGAATCTGACGTAGCCTCAGGGTGTAGTGTCGTCTGCGCAAAAGTGTTCGAGTTTGTTTCCAGGTCGGGATGAAAATCTATCTGTGGCATGACACTTTTAACCCGGCTGATAACCTCATTTTGCGAAAGCTCTAGCTCGTTATCTGAGTCTAGCCACTCTTCTGTGGTGGGGTTGTTCGGTCGACGTTTGATGAATATTTGGAAGGATTCCCAACGTTGGATTATCATTCGCGACGCGAGGAGGAGCGCCGGTTCGAGGAGTGAGTATACATGGTTGGTTACAAGACTTTCTTCGCGAAGCATTGGGAACTTCGCACGTGGAAATAGGTTCTCAACTTCAAGGCTACAAAAGCCATGGGGGCAATCGCCATAGTCGTCAAGAGCGAAGTCTTCGTCGCGGAAGGCAAATGCGGTATCCCGGGAGTGTAGGCGTGCCATCGTGAAGCGGGTTCCTCGAGTAGTATGCGGAATAAAACCGGTAGATGTTTGCTAAATAGTTGGTGATGAGATAAAGGGAAATTTTCCAGCTCGCTCACGGAGGAGGATGTTCTGAAGAGGGCTCGAGTCGAGAAACGCGTCATAGGAATTTATTATATTGGATAAACCAAGAAGTGACGACAGCAGCGCCATCCCGCAATATGATTGGCTGGGATCTATGCGTTGGAAACATTCCTAAACCTCCACTTCCTTTTTTGGTCTTTACTGCGATCAAGCATGGAGTAGAGTATATACGGAGTAAAGCTCTTTAGCCCTGTCTATCAATTACTCAACGTACATATATATATATAGAGAGAGAGAGCACTCTTTCATGGTCAGTACGTTACTCACTGCCTGATGACCCAACATCGTTTGTTACAAGCATCCCCCTTTTATAGACAGGGGCGCGAACCCTAGTTCATCTCATAGGTGCCTTCTTTTTGAACATGTTAAATTCATTGACAAAGCTCGTTGATAGCTCTTTTACGCAGTATGGTACAGTACTTACCATGCATTTATGGTACTGTCGATCCGGAAAAAGAACACAAGAACTGGTTCCCGTTATCATATCATCTTGCGTTCGCTACTTTCGCTAATTTCTCATCGTGGAATTCGAAGCATCAAGCAGAGGAGACCATGCACGCCAGTGACCTCATTATGTTGAGGACGTGAGCAAGAGGCGGGACGCGCCGCGGCCCAGTGTGCTGACAAGATGGGTGCGTAGTATTTATGTCTATCAATTCCACCTCCGCCGTGGGAAACC
Organism: Emergomyces pasteurianus Ep9510; assembly: GCA_001883825.1. NCBI lineage: Eukaryota > Fungi > Ascomycota > Eurotiomycetes > Onygenales > Ajellomycetaceae > Emergomyces > Emergomyces pasteurianus. The sequence goes on along the minus strand of LGRN01000173.1, from coordinate 35,215 downwards.
GTTCGATGCCCAATTTTTGTTCTGGACGCGGTGGGTCCAAATTCCATGTGTTTCCAACTTCTCTTTTTCTTTTTCTTTGGCCGGTGGTAATTCTCATCGATGACAGGCTTCGTCGGAGTCGGAAGGAAGCGCTCAGTTTGCCGCTTTCTGTCTTTGTGAGCAGAATGGCGAGGTCAACATGTGTTGCGGAGCAGAAGTAACTTGAAGCCAGAGACCAGATAGCCTCCCCTCATGCAACGTGCGCCGAATATGATATGGGAAGCCGTGAGAAAGGGTGTGTGTGTGTGTGTGTGTCATGCACAGCCTTCCTACCCAGTTTTGCAGCGAACCGCCGAATTTCAATCCAACTTGCGTTTTCGTAGTTTCATCAAACGCAGGCGCCAGCCGCTGACTCCCCGTATTACTTCCTTCGATTGTTCCATTAGCAAAAATAACGGCCCAGATTGAAGCGGAGCGCGATGAGGCCTCTGCCCACCACGGCTACGGCATGGACTTGTGCGATGGTAGGTTTCCTATGGAAAATATTGAGGCGAACCAGTCCGAGCACTCGTTCACCTGAGCAAAGTGCAAGAACGGGTCATTCTTGTTCCGGCTGCTAAGATCCTTGCTGCAGATCCTTGCTGCAAATCCTTGATGCCTCCTGGCTTACCTAGTTGTGCTTCAACAATGGAGGTGGCGAGATCATAGCAAGCACAAACGGTGCCGGGCCTCTTGAAGATGATGGAGTACACTCACGGGTTGAGTGGACAAGCTGGACTACGGGGTGGATGCCGCCGCAGGAGGTGTCAGTCCACGGCGTTAACGTGTAAGGGAGTATATAGAAGCGGCGGAAGAGAGTACTACGGTTCTGGGGAGCAGATGATCTTCTTTATTTAATTCTATTATGTCAACTGTCAAAAATTCGGCCAGGGGCCGCCTGTCCGCAAAAGCATTTCTGTAGAATTTAGAACCCAATTCTGTTTGAGCGCGCATTTGGTATAATATTTACGGAATTAACTATATACGAGATATTCCCTGGGTTGGTGTGGACCATAATATAAACTGGATTTTTTGGAACTGTCAGAAGGGAAGCAAACAAACTGCTTGAGAGGAAGGGAGGGAGGGAGGGTGTGTCTTCTTCTAAGGGGCATAATGCGTTTTCCACATAACAATCGAAACTCAAAACGACCTTGTTCTAGATTTAACTTTCCAGCGCGGATTCTCTTCAACTTGCGATATGCGTTCCACGAAGGTATGTCCGCGGGAATTTTCTGTTCCCCTAGCGTGACGCCAATTACGCCAGCACTACTCCGTATCTCTGAACCAAACCGATAAATTAAATAGAAGCAAATGAATGAATGCCATACTAGGTCATATGTCATTGTCATTCTGTTCGAGCTGAGAGGCGTTCAAATGCATTTCTTAGCTGCGATTTAACTTCTGAGCTGAAGCGGGGATCATGAATTACCATTATGCTACATACTAATCTGTAGATGGATGAAATGAAATATTACTCCAACCTACGGGGAATGGCGAAAGACGATCTGATAGATGAAATAGAAGCAAGTTCGATGCATTATAAAAGGGGGGTAAAAAGCCCCTGAAATGAGAGTCGTTGAAAAGTTGGAATGGGATAACACCGTTGGTAACCCGAGAGGCTAAGAAAAAGCGAGCATTCATGATATTGCTCTTCTAAATTGGGACACATGGCTGCATTATATCAAAATAGGCTAGAGGTACTAAGTAAAAAAATTAATTTTTTAGGGTCAATGTCTCCCTGATATGTGGAGGGCAAACAAGCTTGTTCCGTTGAAGGTTGCACACCGCCACGCAGAACCTATAGAGTAAAAATCTAGTCGCTTGACTGAGGCTCCTGACGTGATATCGTTACATCGGTACGCTTGACGATTATCGTGCTGTCTGGATTAAGTGTCTCTAAATTGATCATACTTTCTTCGCTTTCCGTGCGATTCGGTATTCCGTCTTTGTGGGGCTTGATGGATGTCATGTACACAGGTTCCTCGCGGCTATGGCTGGCCCAGGGTAGGCTTGAGTTTGTAGGCATCGATCGGTCACCGGTTCGGCGCCCTTGGCTCCGGTACCTCAAGTTGTTGGCTCGGCTGCTGGGTTGTTTAGATCCACTGCGATCTGAATTGGAGAAAAGATTCGGGAAGAGTATTGAGAGAGGCTGTCGGATCATAGGCAGACAGGAGCAGATTATACCCGTGTTGATTTCGATAGTGCTCCATATGGAGACGGGGATCGGGCTCCCTGAGATTGGAGGGTTAATTTATGACCGGATCGTCTTATTGGTGATAAGGCTGTGGGAAGAGAGAAAGCTGAATAGGGGCACACTGACATGTTACATCCTGCACTTTTGATCCTGCTGCAATTACTGTGGTACGAATGATGCTTGTGATGCATACACTGTGATTATTCAGTCAGCCCAGAACAATTTCGTTGTCTGAATCCAGTATCAAAAAGGGTGGATCTCCTTACAATCCGCCGAGAGCAAAAACAAAGATGATGGCGATTTTATCATTCCTTCTCAACTGTAGGTGAATGACCTGCTGTATAGGCAGGATCAAAATCACCACATCGGTTATGATATTGATCAGCGCGTATGATAACCAGTTAGCCATATTATTGATACATCGATGGGGCACTGAACGATCCCAAAACGAATGCACGGGCGAACACTGCCAGATTGTAGGAGGGATATACGCAATCCCCGATACTATGTTGAATCCGATAATGAAGTAGCACGCCCAGCGGAAGGACCGCTGAGTGTAAAATATTCGAAGATAGAGCAGTACAATTGAGGTTTTTGAAAGGCACACAACCGCCTTGTATGAAACTTGGGCAACGAAGAGCCACTGGTTGATCAAAATTAGCAACAATACGACAGATCGCAAAACAAAACGAGTGAAGAGTTCTTTGGAGAGGTGCTTTACTATTAATGAGTTGATCCTTTGCTGGGCAGTGAGCTCATATTCGTGTCTCCCGAACCCGTGTTCCACAGCTATGTTGAGGATTCCCGTAAGCAAACCTATAATATTCTTTGTCAAACCCGTACACGCAACTGACCTAGGACATGACCAATAGTAAACACAAGAGCAAAAGCCTGCGATCTCGTTAAAATGTTTACATCCCAAGTTGTCGCCACAGAAGGCTCCCTGTTGAGTGGGTGGACCTACCAATGCTGCCAGGATTACCCAGTCATCAATCCGAATTCCACCCCTAATATATCTCGCGGAAATCCGAACGATGACGAAGAAGCCAGATATGATAATCATCACTACTGTAACGATAAATAGCTTCCATCCTCTGCTGTTGTCCTGATCGGTCGGCGCCCTGAGGTTAGCCATGGTTGAGTCTCACCATCAGAGCAGAATGCTTTGCTCTAACGACGACGTCTACTACCGAAAGAGCACACAGCTCCTAAGCGTAGAAAACCCGAAGGTTGATGTCTTTGCCGATTAGCAGGCCGTGAATAATTCCAGCCCCAGTTTTCAAATCAACAGACGCGTGGGTTAACGGAGCGGCTTGCGCAGGAGTGGCAACGGGCCGAACCACTTCGGCTTCCCTTGTCCAGGAGTGCAGTCGGTGATAGGGATGTTTCCAGGTTCAACCAGAACCAAATTCGGTAAAGAGGTGAGGGCAGATGCTTGTTGGAACACGAGCTACAGTGGGACTTGTTGAAAATATATTCCATCACAGTACTCTGTAATAGTAGTCAAATGTCATCAATCAAACTGAACGGAAAAGAAAAATTAGTGCCAAAAAAGGCTTTTTCAACATTGGTACAGTAGTGCTGCGTTGGATGTGATTTCTTCAGAAGGCTTGAAAACCAAGGCTTCCAGCACCTTGTGTCATCTCAAATAGCGGGAACCCAGTACTCCCTCCAGTACTGCGTAGAGAGCCGTGCCTTGAAGGTTAGCCTAGGAAAACCTAGAGCTCAATGCGATTCGACCCCATCCATCCTCTTAGTATATACCCATGCAGACACCGAACACGCTAAATTAGAGAAGTGGATATTGAACTGATCCTTGGAGCGGGAACTTTCCCCAGGAAACACGATCAACTTCCCTGTTCCCTGATCAAAATACGTCCATATCTTCTCATCAATTCAGACTGCCGGCATCCATCCGAACGAACTTTCGTGAAGACTGTGAAAAGTATATAGTCCGTGTCATGTCATCACCAAATGAGGCATCTTGACCCCTTTCCGATGTTGAAGTCGCCATGTTCAGTCCAGCAAATAAATTGTACGTGGGCTTCCACGGCGTCTAAACTGAAACTAAACATGGACCCAGTGGTGGCACCCCAACCAGGATGCAAGTCGTGCCACCAAACATCTCGAGGGCAAAATAAAAAAGCAATTCCAATGTCCCGCGACTCTTTGTGGCGCGTCCTGGCTGGCCTTAAAAGTTAAAACTCGAGAGACAATCGTTGATTCATGAATTAAGCGAAACTTGAGTCCCTATGTTCAATACTCCAGACAGGAACGGGTAGCACCCCCCCTTTGACAGGTAGCGTCTCCAATTTACTGTGCCCCCCTCGTCGGCATCTGCATCTGGCGCCTCGCTTGTCTGAAGTCTAACTCGGCTTTCTAGGGCAAATAGTGCTGACACGGGAAAATGATTGTGCAGATGCTGTTGGGTGGATTTGTGGCTGTTGGCCGGGCCGTTTAGCGTGGTTCCAGCCAGGATTCTCCAGGATTATTCTCTCACACGCCCACACACAAACTCACAATATTAAACCAAGAAAATAAAAATCATATTCTTCATAAAGTTATGCTGCTCGGCTTCCCCATATTTTGGAAAGGGGGGTCAGGGTACTCCATAGCCGAAAGTTAACACGTTTTTGTTCTCCCTCGAAAAAACTTTGTTTGGTCGATCTGCTTTCTTGGAGGAACGCCTGTCGTATTCATGCTCGGGTTTCCTCTGTCAAGGGTCCACTTAAAGCATCAGGGAGATTGATCGCCTTTCGCATCAAAAATAGTTAGCCTCTTCAAAACTCTGTGGATGGACGCAATCTATTTAGAGTAGATGTGACACTTACAATCGGATAACCATCTATAGTATGGATGCTCTAACATCCCACTGCATGAAAACCCGACCAAATTCTTGTTTGAAACTGGTTCCGGAGTTGTAGTAGTCCGTAGCTGCAACAGAGTGGGCATGCGATTTTCAGCGCCCATCCTGGTAAATAAAGCTGCCAATTCATGCTCACACAGCTCATCTGAATATATCTTATTGAAATCTCAGTAATTATTATACAACACAGGTAGTAGAAAAAAACCTTATACCACGTCCAATTAGGTTTGATGCACAAACATCTTTGCAAAGAAGATTCTGTGTCAACTTACGGAGTAATCTTCTTCTAATTCTTTGCGCGCTTTCAACAGTGGTTTTGTCCCATAGAGTCGCCCATGGCATTTCACAAGACGACTACTTTAAGTTGTGCCTCTATCTATCCCCGTCAAAAATTCTACGACAGTAAACGCCCTACCTACCTAACCTTGCATTGCCCCCAGAATTAAATCCGTTCAACTGAAATTTAGAGATCCTTTTCACCCAACTCCCTATTTCACTTCTGCATATACTTCCAACGCATCATGCAACCGTCCAAAAGTTCCCCCATGCCAACTTCTCACCTCCTCCCATTCACTTTTAGGTAGAGCCGAGCTCATCATCCGTAGCCACCCACCGATGATCAAATCTGCATAGGAAGCCCTCGTGCCAAGAATGAAAGGCGCTGTGGAGTCCGAGAATAGCTTGGCCAGGCCACCCAGCGTATTGCGGAATGAATCCTTCATCTTCTCCCGCTCCTCGCCAACCAAAGCAAAGTCCTCCCAGCACGAAACACCTGCACGCCGGACAAATTCAGCCCTATTGATCTCAGCAGTAGCTGGATCAAACGGAAATTCCTGAAGCGTAAGTTGTACGTGTGCGGTAAAGGCTGCGTCGACATTCGTGTTGAACTTGGCATATTCTGGCATTTCGCTCCCGCTATACGTCGTGAGCGGCACAAGCAGCGCGGGATCGTGCGTGAAGCTAAAGTCGAGCGTCTGAGAGGGGAAGAGGTCACCCGCACCTGAGTTCGGATATGTCTTCTGCAGGTACAGCGCGATCTCGAAGGAATCGCCCACCAAGGAATTGGTGGCAGGATCCTCGATGATAGGCAAAGTATAGAAGCCAGTGCCATCGGCAAATTTGCGACAGGGTGGCACTTTAAGGCTTTTGCGGACTTTTGCGACGTCGTGCAAAGCCACCCATGAGGTCGAGTATGGGACACCTTTGAAATTGAGGGCCAGCCGGGTTTTCCAGGGGTTTGGTGAGCAACAAGTTTTCTCCACCGGGGGACGTAAAGCAATGTCATAGAAGACAATAGAGCCGGATGGAATTGAGGTAGCTAGCATGACGAATGATGTAAATGTTATAGAGATAGGAAGAGGGAAACCTTTCTACAAAAAGCTGGATATTGAATCTTTGAGAAATATGATGAGGATAACATCCAAGCAGCTTTTAAGTATCCATGGATATTTAACCTGTGCAGCTATCAAAATTTTTCTTCACACCGCTGGCCCCGCACTTGGTGCGGGGCGAGTCCCATGGGGAAAGTTTGTATTTTATGGTAGTAGCTAAACCAATATGAGTCCGTAAATTAGTAGGGAGTACGGAGTAATTATTCTTTAATCCAATGAGTCTAAAAAAAAATCGTCTTTAGATCAATTATATGACCTTTAAAGTTATATAAATTTCTATATAAACAGAAATAATACTATGGATACGAGCCACGAGCAGCAAAAGGTGATTGATAGAGCTGTGGCAACTGGACAAAAGGTGGCTGACATCATCACCCCAACTCACCCCAACTCACCCCATCCGCCTCGCTGTAAAGAACGCTCCTCACAGAGCATGATAAACTGACGGGCAGAAAAATGCTTTCTACTCTATTTCGAATTTAGCATACGATCGGGATAACTCTCAGTAGTATTTTTGGATCTTCACACGCACGTTGGTCATTTTCCCTGTTCCCAGTGTTGGATTTAATTGATTGATTGCATGTGGTGTTTGTTTCACCACTGGTCAGGCAAGATTTAAACCTTTTCAGCTGTCCACTTGTCCAACTGCTTCTGGCTTATTCATATTTTCTGCACAGTGGCTTGCGTTCAACTTTCTTGCTTTTCTAACCTTCAGCTTCTCCGCACACCTGCTACTTATATCACCGGTGTATATGCATAGTATATATACATAAATATCCGATGGCAGCTCCAGATCCTAGCTCGGACAACGACCTGAGGGGAATCCTTGCAGCCCTCGAGAAGATACGAGGTGACCATTCCCACTTGTCCAGCTCCGTCGAGGATATAAAGGGAAAGGTGGAGCTTCTAGCATCTCTCGGCCATGCGCCCGTGCAAGACGTGAAGGATGAAGCAGAAGAATCCACCACTTTTGAACACTTAGAATCGGGGTCTAAGACCGCCCTGGTGGGTGCAGATACCCCTCGTAAAACTTCTGGAACCTCGCGCATTATCCTTACCACATACCCTGGACAATCTGGGATAAACCCTATTGTTATGGACTGGGGGAATCCGGATCCAATAAAAAGAGGACCCGTCGTGGTGAGCCGACACCCTGACACTGTGAAGAAAAGAAATGGTCAGTCAGAAAATTAATTTGCAACCTACCAGGGGGGGAGAGTATCGGAGCTAACATTGGCATCAAAGCAATCGGTGCTCATGGTGGATCGTATTCCATATACTACGCTCTTGCGGTCGCTAGCAAGGACCTCAACGTTGACCACCGCCCCGATTTTACAAATACTGAGCCTCCTGTCAACATTGGACCTTTCCCGCAATGGGCTGATCCGAAAAAGATAGTTTCGATGGATCCATGGGGACATCGAGCTCCGTTCGACTTTACTGGTATGATCAAAAAGGGTGGCGTTGATATTCGACCCACCATCGCCGTCACAAAGGCGCACATGAAATTGCCCGAATTGAAGCAGAGTGTGGAATCCGGCCGGCTGAAGGTGGATGGGAAAATATGTTTGAATGAGTCCGGCGAGCTGGCGGTGACCAAAGTCGCTGTCGAACCAGTCTGGTATCTACCAGGTGTAGCAGAAAGATTTGGCATAGGTAAGCAGAGGCGTCCCTCCATTTACTACGGACAAGTATGAGTAAATTTCTCTTTATATGTTATACCTGATGCTTAGTACTCTTATGTAGACGAAGGCACTCTGCGCAGATCACTTTTCGAGAATACGGGCGGATCATACCCGGAACTGATCACCAGGGGTGATATAAAGCTATTCCTTCCCCCCATTGGAGGTCTAACAGTGTACTGTTTCGGCGACCCTGCCAAGATGTCTGATCCGAATGTGAGACTTGCTCTTCGGGTTCATGATGAATGTAATGGCAGTGATGTTTTCGGGTCCGACATCTGTACCTGCCGCCCTTACTTAATTTTTGGGATAGAAGAAGCTGTCAAGGAAGCCCAGCTGGGAGGAAGTGGTGTTGTCATTTACTTTCGAAAGGAGGGCCGCGCACTTGGAGAAGTCACAAAATACTTGGTCTATAATGCCCGTAGGTTTTTGTGATCCCTATCACCGGCCGTTTTTTCCATCCATATTGCTGATTTAGCTAATTTTCTACGTAGGCAAGCGTGGATCCGATCGTAGGTCTCCTTTAAATGAAAGGACCCAGAATGACACATCTAATTAACATGTGTAGGCGCCAGCGAATATTTCAAGAGAACCGAAAATATTGCCGGTGTAAAGGTATGTTATCTATTTGGCTGGCAGTACTTGGGTATTTTGTGCACCTTTATTCTCAAAGCTAATAACGTGATCCAGGATATGCGCTTTCAAGCTCTTATGCCAGACGTACGTAGAACAGAATCGTGGTTACCGGTATCATCTATTCTAAGCGCGTTTTTTTTTTCGTATCCATAGATCTTACACTGGCTCGGTATTAAGAAGATCGATCGAATGCTGAGCATGTCAAAGTGAGCGGGAACTTTTATATGATCACTCCTCACTGCTTTCACACACAACTAACCAGTCTCAACAGTATGAAACATGATGCTATCGTTGAACAAGGCATACCGATCCATGAACGAGTTCCCATACCGGATGATTTGATACCAGAAGATAGCAGGGTAGAAATTGATGCAAAAATCCACGCCGGTTACTGTACGGGCCGCCCCCCCAACATTTTTCTCGTCTACATATAATTCACATCTAACGTAACCAGTTACTACGGGCAAGGTCATGAGCATGGATGAGCTTTCCAACGTGCAAGGAAGGGCGTGGGATGATGTTGATGTAAGTGCTCTCTTTCTACTTTTCTTGATGTTTAGCTAGCCCGTTTCTCCATTCTGAGCATTTCTACCAGCACTGAGAGAGGGGTCCTCGACCTCCATCCATCATCATGGAAACAAATTGTCCCACATAAAAAGTGTTGTAGAACGAAACACACATCGCCCACGAAGCCATGATGTTTTACTCTTGATTTTCTTTTGTTCATTCCTTAATCCATACAAAATGGAGATTTGCAGTAGAGATGTTGGAACATATTTAAAACTCATTGAATACCCAATATCTACATCACGTAAAATGAAAATATCATACTACTCTGTACTCCATGCTCCGTAGCGCAGGAGGATTGAATCTCCATTCTTAATAGATTGCCAAGACAAAAAGTTTTGGGTGCCCAGCGCCGGGGCATAGGCCGCTGATTACATAATATAGAGGCTAACCCCATATGGCTAGCGCACAGGGCTCGCTTAGCGGGAAATTTGTGTGGGATTTCCTTTTCGACATCACACTGTGAACTAACCGACTTCAAACGCTTGACCTGCTCCATTCAAGGCCTCCGGATGCGATAATCTGTCTGTCTTTCCCAGCTGCAAGATAGGCCCGAGTCGCGAATATGGCTGTCGGAAAGTATGTCGCTTCTTTGTTTTTCTCTCTCTATTTTCTTTCCGGTTGACGAGAGCGGATTGGAATCGCCTGTGTGCTGACTGAATGGGTAACAGGAACAAGCGCCTGTCGAAGGGTAAGAAGGGCCTGAAGAAGCGGACTCAGGACCCTTTCTCGAGGAAGGATGAATATTCCGTGAAGGTAATTTATTTTTTAAAAAGTTTTTAGAGAAAGAGGCTGGAGTTGTATAAAACAAAATACTAACAACTCTCGATATTCAGGCTCCCTCGACCTTCGCCATCAGAGAGTACGATATCCATTTGCCCCAATTCACACACCGCTAGATCTCGGCAGACAAGAATATGCTAACGCAATCGAAAACAGTGTGGGAAAGACATTGGTTAACCGAACCACCGGTCTCAAAAACGCCAACGACGCATTGAAGGGCCGGATCTTCGAGGTTTCGCTAGCCGACCTGCAGAACGATGACGACCACGCGTTCCGCAAGGTCAAGCTACGGGTTGATGAGGTACAGGGAAAGAACTGCCTGACCAACTTCCACGGTCTGGATTTCACATCGGACAAGCTTCGATCGCTGGTCCGCAAATGGCAAACTCTGATCGAGGCCAACGTCACCGTCAAGACCACTGACGACTACCTCCTTCGTCTATTCGCCATTGCTTTCACCAAGAGACGACCAAACCAAATCAAGAAGACGACTTACGCCCGCTCCTCGCAAATCCGCGCCATTCGCAAGAAGATAACTGAGATCATCCAGCGAGAGGCTTCCACACGTACCCTCGCGCAACTCACCAAACTCATTCCTGAGGTCATTGGACGGGAAATCGAGAAGGCCACCCACGGCATCTACCCTCTGCAAAATGTTTGATTCACCTTCCCACTCACGTTTTGCTCAATTTCACTTCGTTTACTGCTCGTCTTTCATGGCCTTTGTAGCTTTAATTTTGTACTGACCGCACTCTGCATCTGTACAGGTCCATATCCGCAAGGTCAAGCTTCTGAAATCGCCCAAGTTCGATTTGGGTGCTCTATTGGCTCTGCACGGAGAGTCAAGCACTGATGACAAAGGGCAGAAGGTATGTACACATTTACGCACCTTCGAAACGTCATTCTTTCATTCGATATATTGTATTGTATGTCTTGCTAATACTTCCGTCTTTCACCCATAGGTCGAGAGGGAGTTCAAGGAGCAGGTTCTCGAGGCCGTTTGAACGCTGTTAGGAAATGAAATGAATGGGGCGTTGGAGAAAGGGAAATAAAAACCTCGCTTCTAGTTTATGTGCTGGCTTTTGTTTTAGTGGATTATGGTTACCAGTGTTTTACGTTTCTATGTTTTTCCCTTTTCTTAAAACAAAACCGTGTATATTCCATTGAACAAGAACAAAATCTGAAAGCCACACATGTCTAGATAGTTGTATTTTCAATTTTTCTCAATGGGTAGCACGGTACTGGTAATGTCTTTACTTTCGAAACTTCTTTAAAATTCCCTGCTTCACTCCCCTTCGGTTAACAAAGGTTGACAACTCTGTCCAGCTAAATTCAGCTAGTTACCAGTGTGGGTGACTGGTATCGGCTCTCAAAACCTCGCTTTGCAGGTTCTGCAAGACTCACTTATAAACGAGGAGGGCATTTGTAAATTCCCTAACTGCGAATCGTTATAAATCGTATGATTGTGAGCTGACATGATTCTGTGTTTGTATATACTCCAGTTATACATGGTGAATAAGAGACTGCGTCCAATGAAATCCCATCTTTATCGTTGCAACAACAAAAAAAAGTACAGTACACTGCAGACGATTACTGAAGGAACTCTGTAACGGCTAAAGTATATGGAAAACCGCGTGGTCAGTTTAAGAGGCAGAAGAGTGGAAGAGAGACAGGGGAACGATCAAAAACAACTAACCATTCTTAAACCCCTCCGGATTCTCTGATATCACCCAATGGCCAGCATCAACATCTACGAGCTTATAATTGGGAAAGAAGTGCGCAATAACGGGGAAAGATTTCTTTTGCACATAGCGGCTCTTTGTTCCCCTTATAAAAAGCGAAGGACCTTCAAATTTGACATTGTCAGAGGCATTAAAGGGGAAACCCGCAAGTTCATCTAAAGATTCGCCTAGGAGTTGCACGGGAACCCGGAACTTGAGTGTATTGTCTACTTTGGACCGCATGAGGTTGGTGAGAAGGAATTGGCGGATTGGAAGGGACTATCGATAATGCAGAGAGGAATTAGCTCGTTGCTTTCAATGTTTTATATATGTAAAATATGTATGAGAGTACCAACCTCTTCATATTGTTGGAGTATACGATCAGCCTCACTTTGCTTCGTGATATTCGCGCCCTCTATTTCCTGCATGCCTTTTACGTATTTTGAAAATTGGCTGCCCAATTTGGCTGAAACGGGGGCATTATCTACTGATATGAGTGACGATATGAGCTCAGGGGAACGCAATGCAACGGTCATCGCGGTTTTCGCGCCCCTAGTTCAACCCAGCAGTGTCAGAATCAATTCCCACCTTCATATGTGGCACATGGGAGTAGAACATTAATTACATTGAATGGCCAATTAGAATAGGTTTCGCAAGCTTTAAGTTATGTATAAATTCCTCGACGTCATCTGCCATTGTGGTATAATCGTGCTCCGGAAGATGCGGGGAGTCGCCATGGTTTCGAAGATCCTTTTAGGGTTCATAAAGGAGTGAGTCAGGCATATGCACGGTATATCGTGAAAATGTTCGAAAATAAATGGGAAGTAAGGTGCCTTACCAGCGCGTAGATGCGAGTCTTCAAATGATTTCCCAGAGCTCTGTAACCTGTCAGCGAGCATTTCCTCAAGTGAACGAGTGATTCTGGCTGCTCTTACTTACTGATACTCCTGTTATTCTGTTTGGAGCCGAATAGTCCATGCATGAAAACAATAGGGTTTCGGCGCTCGTCGATTGTCGTCGAGTCATTTTGGGCCGGCCAAGTCTGGTATGCCAGTTGCGCTCTGCTCCTCCCCGGTGATGTGCTGAACGATCGGTAGGAGGAGCGGCATACACGAGCAATGCGGGATCTCATGGTTTCTATAGGTTTCAGGTAGTGGTATAGCGCGGGTCCAAGATGGACGCTGGACTTAGTTTGAACTATTAGGAACTGCATGGCCGGCTTTCAAAAAGTTTCGGCTTCGGCGTTGGCAACCTTAATGGATGTCGCATCACGTGATATAGCTACCCAGGACGCATAGATTTATGATATGGGAATAAAAAACAAACAATAGTTGTATTTATGACGGCGCTGCTGCCGCCGCCTCGCCCTCTAACTTAGCTGCTTGGAATGCTTGCTTTGCAGCCGCAGCACGGTGGGTCATCGGGTTTTCCAAAGCTTTCCTTGCAGCTTCATTTCCGGCTATAACTTTGCTTAGACCAGTACCCGACCCAAGGCATTTATTTTTATGGCCCCAACCAGTCAAGTAAACGCCAATGAAAAACGTTTGCAAGCCCCCTGGATGGGAAGCCGATTTTTTCTCATCTACGTAAGATAATTTGATCCCTTTGTCCATAATCAGTTTCGCCAGTTCCTCTTTGTAACGGAGCACAGGCTTTTCCTTTTCTATTTGCTCAAGTTTTGGTATCCAGAGCTGGGTCAGCCAATCTTCAACCAGCTGGACGCCGTTTTCACGGTTAGACAAGATGATAGCTGCAACGTATGCTTCGAAAACGTCACCTTTAACCTTCGTCCATGTTTTGGTTTGATTTCGGATATCAGGCGGCACCAACAGTTTTTGATCAAGGCCGTACAGGGTGGCGTATTCAGCCAATGTTTCGTTTTTCACTAGAAGTTCCCTGATCTGAGAAAGGCGTCCGGCTGGGAGGCGTGGAAAAGTATCCCAAACCAACCGGGTCGCTATGATCTCGATATATGCATCTCCCAAAAGCTCCATTCTTTCATAGTTTCTTTCAGGCAAAGAGACGGTGGTCGGATTATTGATCCCTTCGTGAGTGAACATCGCGGTTTGTAGTTGTTTATCCAGAACTGGTGGTAGGGGCGGGAGTGCTTTCTGAGCATGCAATTGTAGTGAACGCAAATGTAATCGATTCCGAGGAGACTGTGAATAGTATAAAGATTCCGGCGTGGATTTTGTGGGCGAAAATGCTTTGCCAAGCTCTGCCAGAGCTACAATCACATCCTGTCCAGATCCATGTACAGCTTGGACCTGTTCCGGGTGGCTCAGAAGTTTGCGAGTGAGCTTTCTTAGCTTTTCCAGCCGAGATTGAATTTTTGCTGTACGTTTCAAGGCTCTCTCTGAAGAGGTTCCAGAGCTTGAAGAAAAGGTATCAGGCTCCGGAGAGCGGAGTCCCTTTTGAAAGAGAAATCGCTAGAAGTTAATCATCCAGTTGAGGTATTGAAGTATGCGGAACTTAGCACGGATAGTGTTTGGGCTGCTATCACACTAACCTTGTGTCTTTTCACACTATTGCCCGTTGTCATCGCCCGGGAGCTGTCGTGTTCAAGTTTGCGTTTCGTATCCATTATTTTTTTTGATTTTTTTGAGAACGATAAGTGGTGCGCCTTCGTTAGAAGGGAATAACGAAACGTGGTAATGAAGAGAGCCGGTAAATATGGGGGAATGTATAACACGTTACTCTTCCGCTGCGGCGCTAGCTCTAAAATCTAGACACCCAGGGGCAATTGAGGGGCATTATCGGTTGCGAAACATTGTCGTTCTACCGAACCTTTGGTTAATGAACAAATGTTCTCCGTATACATATGCGGATATCAAACGGACCGAACAAGCTTTGAGGCAGCCGGCAAACCCCCAAAGAGGACTAGCGTCAAGAATCACCAAACGGCCTTCCGATTGTTAACATCGCAATCACCACCAAGACATCAACGAGAATCACGGCTGGGACGAAAAACTCGGCGGCTGCAAACTACGGACACCATGTCTGTTCCCCGCTCTAGGATTCTGGACCTTGTTAAGGTTGGTCTTGCTCAATCAGCAACTAGTGATACATTTGCTAATGTTGGAATCCCAAAGGCCCAATGTCGCATTTTCTCACACACTTACAACCCTGAGCAACAACGACTTGGAAATAAAATCCTACGCCAGCGATTACGAGGGCCAGCATTAGCCGCATATTATCCTCAAAGAATAGGCACGCTGAAGGAGTTGGAGGAGGCCTATGACACCCTTGGGCTCCGGGTTGTGGACTATCCGGAGGGGAAACGGCTGGGTGTCATAGAAAAGTACGTTGAGCGGTATTTTGGATATTGCGGACATTAGAGGTAACTGACGCGCATACACAGACTTCAAAGCCGTGGGAAAGGAAACCCCAAGAAGAGACGCACTGCAGCAGGTAAGACGGCTTTACATTACCAGGCGAAGCTACTGCGCGGTTGACTGACTTGTTTTGTTTTACTTAGAGTCGAGATCTGCCAAAAGGAGATGATCGGGGCTTTCTACAATTTATCTGTACTTTATAATGCATGCAATTATTTCGGTGGATGGTCCATTATCTAGATGGGGTCCACCATGGTTTCAACATGGGTTTTCTGCCACTGGCTTTTACCCTCTGGTGGTTGGAAGGAGTAATTTGGTTTTGTTTCAGCAATTGTATTTTAGAGGGTTACCATTCATAAATCCAACTGGTGTTTTCATGCCAATGTCCAGCAAGTTGGCTCTTTAACTATCATCTGTGTATGCCAATTTTTGGCCGTCCTAACTTTTCGGCACCCATGAAAATCACGTGATCGCGAACTCCAACAGCCTCCAGGTTTGGAACCTTTCCAGCTCTCTTGCCTACAAAAAGCGTCATCCTCCTTGACATTCATCCTTTCCATCTGCTCCAAGTACTAACGTCGTGTAACATAAACTGGTTGACTTACGTATGCACTTCGCTTGCCTTCTAAGTTTAAGCGACTGAGTTGAGGAGTCAAGGGGTCATTCCCAACCTGGTCTGCAACCAGCGTGTGATTAAATCAACAGCCGAGTCTCCAACATGCCTGCCGCAACTACGAAACCGACCAAGAACCAACTGAAGAGAGCTAAGCGCAAAGCGAAAAAGAATGAGGTATGCCGCCCATTGGGATTCACTAGGTATAAACGTCTGCTGACTTTGCTGCAGGTGAAATCTAATCAGAATACCCCTGCTCCGGAGGCCGAACCGAATGTTGTTGATTCGAAGAATAAACAAGATGGGATTCCCTCAGAGGCTGTGTCGGAGCGCAAGGACGATTCAAATGACCCCGACAATCTTTACGATTCCGTCGACCCTTTATTTGAAATGTACAGAGACGTCATCGGAAAGTTCGAGAAACGCGAAAATGAAGAGTCTGCATCCAAGGAAATTGACAAACCTGAGGTCTACTTTGATGATGATGATGAGATCCCGGATGAAGAAGAGGAAAACTCCGGCCTCAGGACCTCGAAGAAAAAACGAAAGGAAATGAATAAGCTGTCTGTTGCGGAGCTGAAAGCGATAGTTCGAAAACCAGAAACGGTAGAATGGACCGATACTTCAGCATCAGATCCACGTCTACTTGTGCATATCAAGGCGTATCGAAACGTCGTTCCTGTACCAACCCACTGGTCGCTGAAACGTGAATATTTATCGTCAAAGAGAGGCGTGGAGAAACCACCGTTTGCTTTGCCAAAATTCATCCAGGAAACTGGTATCGCTGAAATGCGAGACGCTGCTTTAGAAAAGCAAGAACAAGCAACTCTCAAACAAAAGCAGCGCGAACGTGTACAGCCTAAAATGGGAAAGTTGGATATTGATTACCAAAAACTCTACGAGGCGTTTTTCCGATTCCAAACCAAACCCGAACTGACTCGATATGGGGAGGTCTACTATGAAGGGAAAGAGTATGAGACAAACCTACGACATCTACGGCCCGGCGAACTGAGCGATGAGCTGAAAGAAGCCCTCAATATCCCTCCTGGTGCACCTCCTCCATGGCTTATAAACCAACAGCGGTTTGGCCCTCCTCCATCATACCCTGCACTCAAAATTCCAGGCCTAAATGCTCCACCTCCACCTGGTGCTATGTGGGGATACCACCCTGGAGGGTATGGTAAGCCTCCCGTTGATGAACACAACCGGCCATTGTACGGGGGTGATATTTTCGGTGTGCTGCAGACGCAGCAAAATGTACAACAAGGAGAACCAGTTGAGAAAGAACTCTGGGGAGAACTACAACCCCCAGAAGAGGAATCTGAGGAGGAGGAAAGCGAAGAGGAGGAGGAGGAGGATGAAGATGAAGAAGGTGGAACCGGCTTGCAGACTCCGAGTGGGTTAGAGACTCCAAGTGGGATGGTTTCCACTGTCCCATCCGAATTTGGAGGTACAGAAAGCGTCGTCGGCGAATTCGATGTACGAAAGCATCATCGTGGAACAGAAACTGAGGAGTCAACGCATCCGAGGGCTGCATATCAGGTCATCCCGGAGCACCAAACACAAGTTCAAGGCTTTTTCGGTGGCGATCGGGTTTATGATCTCAAATCTGCACAGAGCAGTCTTCCTGTCCTAGGTGCAGAAGAGCAGAGTCGGAAAAGAAAGAAGCCTGGAGACGTGGATGTATCTGTCGACCCTGACGCACTGCATGCCCATGATGGAATTAATAAGGATAGTTTGAAGAACCTGTACGAGGCCCAAAGACAAAAAGAAAGCAACCCTAGTTGGGGTTTCCAGGAGGACCTGAGTGATATGATTGCTAGCGAGAGCCGGAAGCGATTAAAAAAGGAAGACGAACGACGGACCAAGCGGTAATATTTCTGTTGACTGCGTACAATAAACACGTAAAGGAGTTAGGAGTTATTAATGGGATCTGAGAGGCGTGGGAAAATGTTTATAGCAATATCTAAGTTTTGTTATTTTTAAACAGAACTAATCATTATCGGCCCAAAAATTTTCTGCTGTTATAGGGAGCTCAGAATGTACAGTACACCAACTTTGCTTCATCAGATTATTTAGCAGTGCTGCAATGCAGAAAACCATATCTTATAATTTTAAGCTATGCATGAAACAGTCATGACAATTAGTTGGTAAATAGCATGAATTTTTCTCTGTGTGCATTACAGCCAGCGTGAATATCAGCGCAATAAGAAAGCATCCCTGGATATCAAAGAGAAGGTTGATGAAATAGCTAAATAATCACACATCAGGAACTCTGTTGCCATTGACACTCTTTTGTGAGAATAAATAAGAATAGTCAATAGGCGGTGGCTATTATGAGGTATAGAATTTTGAACCCCCTGGAAGGGGGGGTAAGGCGGAATACCGAGAATATTTCAAAGTGATACAAGTTGTGATGGGCAGCATCTGCGCTTATGAGAGCGTTTATGGGACGCACAGCTGCACTTGGTGTGTTATATATACACATACATTAAAAGCAGCGTGTGATGGTTAAGGTCGGATGGTAGCGCTGATGCGGGCAGCAGACATCCGCGCCAGGTGCCGAATGTGATATCACTGTCCCGTCTTTTGTCCAGCTTCCTCCAAATTGCGGAGTCGAGGAAAAGCAAATATTCCCTGCCAACTCAGACAAAATCACTCGCCTCAACACAATCCCTAAACTTCTTTGGAGCTTTGCCAGTGATCCTCTCAACAACATCATTCATCCGATCTTCGGCTCCGTTTTTAATGCTTGTCTCCAAACCTGCCAGCATCTGCGTATATTCCGCCGATAGGCCAAAGTTTGACTCCAGTCTGCTTGCAAATTCAGCTTCAGATAGCTTAACATGCGTGATTTTGCTGGCGAGAATTGAAGACAGGATTTCTGCTACGTCATCGTATGACAACAGCTCAGGCCCCAGGATGATATGTTCCGTGTTATGCGGGCGAGCGTCCGTCAAAGCACGGAACGCGACACGCGCAATATCGTCTGCGGAGATGAAGGGTACCCTTCCTTCGCCTGTTGCGGAATAGATTTTTCTCTCCCCTTTGATAGACGGGAGGTGTTGGCTTTCCGAGATATTTTCTGTATCAAATATCAGTTTATATTTAAGTCAAGATTGTGACGGACATCCAAAACAGAATGCAATATATACCCATAAACCAAGTCGGCCGCAATACTGCCCACTCAATGCCTCCCCCCCCTTTCTCCCTATTCTCCCCCAATTGCGCCAAATAATCATGCACCTGCCCCATGGCAGGCCCGCCCCTCTCAAAACTACTAGCACTAAGCAACACAAACCTCTTCGCACCCTGGCCCCTCGCGAAATCGATGAAGTTTTTCATCGGTGGGACCATATCTAGAACAGGCGGGGCGACGATGTACACTGCAGTGATGGGACTGGCTCCACCAGCAGCACTATTCCTCAACGAGGGTGATGCCGAGGCCATTGTAAATGGCTGTGCCCAAGTGGATTCATCGAGCCAGTCGAACTGTGCCTGTTTGTAAGTGCTGGTTGGGGAGATGGTGCGAGATGCGACGAGGAAGGGGATCTCAGGGGCTGTGGTAGAAAGGATAGCGGCGAGGCGATGGGCCGTTTTACCGCGTCCCCCGAGCACTAGGATTGTCATATTTTTATTTTGCTGGTTTGTTGGTGTTGTAGTTGTATGATGTTTTATTTTTTTTTTTTTAAAAAAAAAAAAAAAAATATAAGTTCGGGCTATACGGTCAACTGAGAGTTTAATCATTCAGTTGAACCTGGCCTTGAGAGGGCATTGCGCGATGGTTATATTCTGCAGGATGATATGGATGCATTCCGTTTCATCGTACGACTCCACCTATTAACCTCTTGCATTCATCATATTAACGTTCTCAATTAGTTAGTTACCTGGAGAGGGATACAAAAGACATTAGTGATCCTGTTACTCCGTACTCTCATGGAATTTTGATTGTATTCTTTTTTACGGAGTACAATTTCATAAATCCGGCGCGGTGTGTAAAGTCCGCGAACTGATTTTGGGTTCTTTAAAACCTCGTCTTATCTCCTCAACTTTAGCGCACAAGGACTTAAGATGCATGCGGGCTTTCAACATGGAGAATAATCATTTCTCCGTGCGGAGTAATTGATTTCAAATCGAAAAGCAGTGTGGATTCCTAGCGAGATTTAACTACTCCGTGCAGGATTCGCGGTCGTCACAGGTTACATATATATGGAGTCCTACATAACTCCCGGAAAGACGAGAATCTTATATCGCAACCAACTCATAATTGCGTTTGAAATTCTTTTAATAAAAGCCAGCTCAATATCGACTACTTAGGGAGGGAGGAAATATGGCAAATTATCAAACCATCGACTATCTCCTTGATAGAGCCAACATCCACGATGTCATCACGAAGATGGTATGTCAGAGCCCAAAGGGAAGGAGGGGGAGGAGTGGGAGGTGACTGAGATGGAAGAGGAGAAAATCAACACGAGACAGACACCGAAAAGATATCACCAACTAATAATAAAATGAACATAAACCTGAAAAACAGTGTTATTATGTCGACACCAGCCAATGGGACAAACTTGTTGACGAAGTGTTCATCCCCACCGGCCTCATTATTGACTATTCGAAATGTTTCGGCACAGAGGCGATAACGTCGACAGCTAAGGATACAGTGATGAATTGGAAAGGCCTGATGGAAAAGGTGAATACGGCACAGCATATTCCAAGGTATGTACGAATGATGACATCGTGAGACTGAGGGGAGAAGAGAGATGGAGAAAAGAAGAAAAAAGGACGAGAAAAATCTTCTGCTAACGATAATCATCACAGTGCTATAATCATCACGCACCCTCAACCAGGTCAAGAAACAGCTGCACCTCAAACGGCCTTTGCCACTTGTAATGTTGTGGTGACGATGGTAAAGCAAGATGCTGATGGAGGGCCACTGGTATCAGACGGGGTAAGGAGAAGTGGACTTCCTTCAGTTCCCTGACCTCTCTCTCTGGTTATTTTGTTGGCTTTATCGTCTCTGAATAACCGCGTCTGACACATAAAATTTCTCACCCGGCGGTAATTATTATTTATCAGGGCCGATATGATCTTGAATTGAAACGGATCGCGGTAGATCTACCGGCTGGTAATCCATGGCGAATCACGAAGCTTGTGGTGACTTTGGCGTGGGTTGACGGGAATTCGAAATTGTTGCCAGTGATGGGTAGCTAAAAGGGAAATATGTGAATTCACATGGTCTCCGTACTCCGGAAGTATTTAGACAAATGCCATTTATGTGCTCCGTACTCCGTAGTCCGTATCATGTTGAAGTTTGCTGCACAAAAGAACCTTTTTTCCTGCTTGGGTACACAAAAAAGGGGGCCCGGGGAGGGGTCATGTGACACAGTCTTGGCACTGCCTTCAGTCCCTGTCTCCAGCTGCCATCAAAGTTTGTTATCATGTATGTATGGGTCGGAGTGAAGCCCTTGGGAACCTTACCTCAGAACATGCCTGACCGAGTCAAAACGGGTGGAACATGAGGCATCAGCCCGCTTGTACAATAGAATTACATTGCTACGTCGTTGTCCAACGATAGCTTTGTATTAACAAATACTACTAGTACGGTCGAGCTATGAGTTGATCACTACGTCCCTTGGATTTCCATGACCTACGATTTTCAGATAGAACATACTTTTCTGCAAGTCTCATCATGGATCGCGACCGAGATAGAAGGTTCGGAAAACTCTTTTCACTTTTATATTTGATTTCAGTTGGATTAATATCTACCGCTTGAGCCTGCCTCCACATGACATTGTAGCAGCCCAGCTAATGGTTGTGGATTTTTGCGATCTTTAGATATGAAGATGGCCGCCGTTTTGGAGAAAGCTACCGCCCTTCAGATCGAAGCCGTCGACCTTCTCCTCGTGGGGATATCCGTTACGCCCGATCGCCTCCTCCAAGAGCTCGCTCTCCATTGAGACCGGTGGCTGATACCTGGGCTCCAGACCGTGGAAGACCCCGCAGCCGATCACCAGGTGCTTTCCGGCGCCGCTCAAGGAGCCCGCTATTTCGGGGTAGAGACCCGGTTTCCAGCTACAATCCCAGAAGCAGGAGACCGTCAAGTGGCCGCGATATCCGACACAGCCCCCCAAGAACCCGGCGCTCTCGAACCCCTCCCCGATTTACAAGGGAACGGAGTCCGCCTCTCCTGAAACGAACTCGAGATCCTTCGCCACTCAATAGTTACCACCCTCGTTCTCCAAAAAGAGAGCGCGTCGCTTCTCCACCTTCGAGACCCAGATACGAACGAGCCCGATCCCCCGCTCCCCCGGAATATTCCCGGGGGCCCCCTCGTGCGCGTTCGCGCAGCCCAGAACGGCGTGAGTCGCGGCGAGAAGTTCCGGGGGAGCGGTCATGGCGCCGTGGGTCACCCTCTCCTCCGATAGCGCCGTCAGGCCACAACTCTGGTCAAGTTTCAACAGCTACGTCACAAAGATCATCCCCGCCGTTACAACCAAACGACAGAATGAATATGCTACGTTCTGGGCCAGTGGCACGCTCCCCCGCGAATTTACCGCCTCGAGCGCAATATGAAGCTCGCCCTTCCGTACCACCACCTTCCTACCCCATCAGGTCGCCACAACTACGACAAGTAGATCCGCCGCGGGCCCCTGCTAGTAGGCCAGAGTCTCCCCCTAAAGGGCCGAGTGCGCGTGGGCCTTCGTCGAGACTCTCGGAAAAGCCCTTCAGGCGGAGCCCGAGCCGTGGTGACAACCACGAACAGGGTGACAACCAATGGAAAAATTCAAGACCCCAAGGCCTTTCTGGCCTCTCGGGCTCCGCTTCCCCCGGACATCAGAATGGTACACAAGCGGCAAGGATCCCCAGCCAACCCCAAGCTTTCAATAAGCCACAATCTGTTACACCGCCTTCCGCTCCTTCAACTGCCCAACCGCCAACCGGCCCTCAGGCTCGTGGGACTAACTTGGCGTTACTTTCCGCACCAACTCGCCCCAAAGGTGGTCCTCCCCCCAGCTCTGCTAGGGACGGTCCCAACTCTCGCGAGGGATCATGGCCAGGACCAACTCGACACACCTCCCCACCGATGCATCATAAAACACCTACTGGGCCCCGTGCAAGCTCGGGTTATGAGTCCCATCGCCCGTCTCTGTTTCGACATAGTAGTAGCTCATCCACTCCCTATTCCCATCCCCGTCCTCAACGTTCCATTAACTATCTCTCGGGGCTGCCTCAAATTGTGCCTGGTGGGAAACTACTGCCATCCGTGTTAGATCCTAGCCGCGAAAAACGCCTCGCACAGCTCGAGATCGATAAGGAGAAGCTCCTGGAGCAGATTGAAGAAAAGCAAAAGGCTAAGCGGGTAGGATTGAGGGAATGGGAGAAGCTTAGTAGGGAAAGTGCCACTGGGGCAATGAGAAGCGAACTTGCTGAGGGCCATTTACATCGAATGACAGAGGGAGATGGGCTGGGTGGGTCTGCGTTTTGAACTCTCTAATACTCTTCTGACTGATGTATTTTTTATCTTTTTTTTCCCCTTTCTTTCTGCTCCCCTGACTTTATTATTCCTCTACTTGTTCATTTTATGTAACAGATCATATTGGAGTTTTGTTATGCGGGCGACATGCTTTTGTGCTTGGTATTTTGTGATATCGCGGACTGTTAAATGATGGCAGTCAAGGATACCGGAGTAGTTTAGCGGTATATGGAGTAGAAACAATGCATATTTTTTGTAACATAACTCTATATCTAGTGGGTATATGGAGTACGTAGTCAGGTATCCAGCCAAGTACAGTACATCTAGCATCGGAGCAAAGTAAATCCAGCCCGGCGCACCACAGCCAGCGCCCAAACCGCTTGAGCAGATCCCGCCGCCGCAGCCAAAACGTTCGTGTTTTAGAGGCTTCGTGTCAACAAGTTCCAGGACCTTGAACCTTCGCTCCCTGTGCTCCGACAACGCTCCTTCTGCACCCTCAAATACCCTGTTTCATGGCGTTCTCTTTCTCCATCTCCCCGCCAGAGAATTTCGAGAATCCAGAGCGTCCTTTATTTTCGGCGTTTAATCCCCATCGTGTAGCAGCTTACCGTCAGTCCCGCTGTATACTCCGATCATAACTTTAGCTCCGAAATCATCGCTATCTCTCGCCGCCAACATGAATATCTTCAGGTTGCTAGGTATGCCGTACATTGCTCTCAAAGCCTTTATATATTACACCCTTTTGTCCCAAATTGCGTGCCGCAATCGCTCCAGATGCAATAATGGCTGACCCCTTTTAATCTTGCATTTTGCAGCGGATTTCTCCCATCTGATCTCCATATTGATTCTTTTGCAAAAAATGAAATCGTCCAGCGTACGCATACCATTCCCTCTCTCCCCCTGACGAGATCTATGGCAAATCTATATCTGTTATTATTGGTATTGCTACTACTGCCATTGCAGCAGCTAACGTGTGGGTGTAGAGCTGCTCTGGATTATCATTTAAATCACAAGCATTATATTTCTTCGTCTATATCACACGATACTTGGGTATGCCTTGCTCCTTCCTACCCAACCTCTACAGCCAATGTCAACAACCAATTAGCGCCAAAATAACGGGGACGAATGCATTATTAATTTTTTTGCTCCCTCAAAACAGATCTCCTTTGGACCTTCACTGATTCCGCCTACAATACCATCTTTAAGCTCCTATTCATCTCTTCCTCGGCATATACGATATATCTTATGGTTAACGACTACAAACCCACCCACGACCCAAACATCGATACCTTTAAAGTACAATATTTACTTGGCGCCAGCGCTGTCCTCGGAATTTTATTCCCACCAAGATATGAATTCGCGGAGGTATGCTATATTTGCTTGGGCAAGCCACCAACCAATACACGCCATTGCACATCTATGCCGGCCTTTTCCATGCTAATTATTTCCCCCCATCTTTTAGATTCTCTGGGCATTCTCAATCTGGCTCGAATCCGTAGCAATTCTCCCACAGCTCTTCATGCTACAGCGCACCGGGGAGGCGGACACGATCACGACGCACTATCTTTTCGCTCTGGGCATTTACCGGGCGCTATATATTCCTAACTGGATATATCGATATTTCGCAGACGGCTTCTTCGAGCCTATTTCGGTGGTTGCTGGTGTTATTCAGACTATTCTCTACTCCGACTTTTTCTGGATTTACTATACCAAGTTCGTTGTTCCCCCCAGTTTCCTTGCATGTCCAGCTCCAGCTCCAGCTCCAGTTCTGCCTGGTTTTGAAATGAGCGCTTGCTGACGGATTTTCTTTCTTCGTTGTTCAGGGTTCTAAAGGGCAAGAAGTTTACATTGCCCGTCTAATAAAAAAAACAGGTGCTCTTGGGCCATGCGACATGCTGTTCTTCGGGGTGTCTGGGACTATTATTTACGTTTAAACAAAGGAGTAACAACAAGCTGGTTTACAAAAATAAGGAGTGCGCCACCATTGCTAAGAGCATGATGGAAGAAGGAAACAGCGGAGAGTCCAGCTGTACAACTTGTACCATCAAAACAGTCAATGTTATACTTTTTTTATATTTTATATTTGTTTTTGTATTTGATTTTCTTTTTTCCCTCTTGTATGATCTCGGCAACTCTTTTCCCATTTCCTTTTCTTTTCTATTACAGCTTCTCCGTGCTCATCATTTTGAAAATTACTCATATTCCCTTGTTATTTATTTTAATCCAATTCCCAGGGTGATGGGTTTTTCCAATGGTACTACGTTATCCCGTTATTGCGCTTGATTAATAACCAGGAGATGAGAGTTTTAGGAGTCGAGGTTTTTCGGTGAGTGAAGGAGGAACGGAAAGAAATATTCTTTGCTACAAAAAAAAATTAAAAAAATTTCCTTCTTATTCCATCTGACACTGAACAAATCTGTCCATCAACACCATAGAATTTTGTATGTTTAAAGCAACCTCGTCCTCCGCTTACATGAATGAACGAGAGGAAAATGTCGGATTTTTAAAAAGGGGGTGGCAAATAAAATAAACCTAGCTTTGACTTGAACTTAACAACAGAGAGACCACAAACAACATAAAATATATAATGGAGACTATGGAACGAAGACGTAAATAAAGAAAAAAAGAAATATAATGATTTTAGAAAATTAACCAAACCTCTCTCACTTGTATTAGTTATCCAATGCCCATTCAGATCCAACTTGCAAGCTCAAGTCACCCCCTTAATTTCTTTTCTCTCCCTTCTCCATCTATAATCATTGTATTATCTATGAATTCCATAATGAGACAACTAGGAGAGAGGGGCCGTTTTATTTAATAGGATTATGAAAATCTTTTCAGTTCCAGGTTTCCCCCTTTTAGCTTTTGTAACTTTCCTTTAAAAAAAATATAAAAAAAGTAGCAAAAATCAGGAGGAGAAAATTAGAAAATAGGTGAAATAATAAAAATGAATGAAAAATATCAACTACCATACCCATGCCCATCACCAATATCCATACCCATGCCCATGCCTATACCCATACCATGCCAAAATGATGCTCGAGTACAAAACCCCAATATCAATACCGATTACCAAATGCTGATGTCGATAAAACTAAAGATGTTGACTGCTCTCAATCATACCCCGTGTCGTGCCACTATCTCACATATATCGGGGGCGTTGGGGCCAAATAAATGATATTTTTTGCTTTTCTGTCAATACTGTGAATCCGGAATCCCACGGGTGTCATCGTACGAAGCACGGTAATCTAGATGATGGCTAGGTGGCACAGGTGTCCCTCCACCTAGCATACTATCCATGACGCTGGAAATAGATCTAGGCATCGTCCCCAGACCAGTTGGAGCCAACGGGTTGACGTGGTGTTGGTACTGGCCGTGGTGAGGTTGATGATGGCCACCATGGTTGTGGCTGTGGTGGCCGTGGCTATGGCTATGGCCCCAGCCAGAGCCTTGGATGTGGTGGGAATATTCGTTCTGCGATCTTCCGTTTGCCGCGCCGGGACGGCTGATTATAGAGTCGCGTCGTGAGACGGGCGGGGAGAGGAGTTGAGGATTTGGTAGGGTCGTTATTTTCGGTGAGCCCTTGCGGGAGTTTGGAGGGGTTAGACGTGAACCGCCTCTGCGGACCTGGCAGGTTGGGCAAATTTTGACGAAGCGGGAGATTAGCTCCTTGGGGACCCTGTTTGGTTTTTGATAAATTTTATTGTTAGTATAACTTTTCTCCTTTGTTTTTCAGCTCGTTCTTCATGGTTCTTCTCTTTCTTTCCATCATCATCATCATCATCATCATCATCATCATCATCATCATCATCATCATCATCATCATCATCACCACCACATGTTGTTCTACATATTCTTTCACGTTGGGAGCTCTTTTCATCCTCCCTTAGGCACATAATAGACATACCAGGAGTATATCCTTCGAACCTGAGCTGATGTCTTGTCTCGACCTCCATGCTGACATTGCTGATGCGCCTTGGTCAAAATTTTGAATAATTTCTCTCGAATTGCAACTGGTTTATCCTCGTGGCAGATCAACCGTTTAGACTGAATTTCAGTGTTCGAATAGTAATCAGTAGGAGAAGCTAGATGTCTAAAGCGTTTGTCGGGGAAGACAAAATTACATACCTCAGGAGTTCTGCCATCGTTCGGTTCGAGTTTGAACATCTTCTTGACCCAAAATCTAAAACGCACCGTAAATTAGCGCCTGGAAGGCAGGTAAAAAAAAATGTTGAGAGTTCCCTGCGGTAAATACCCCATCGGCGTTATCTTGCAAATGGATAAAACCTACCGAAATTGTGCTGACTCTATAGCCGTATTTTTAGGGTCTATGAGCACTGTTTTGATGTTTCTCGCCCTTCTCGAATGTATCAAAGCTTTATCTTGCTTTTTGACTGAGAGGTCCTGGACATAGCTTAGAACAGGGAAGATATCCTATCAGCAATGTTGTTTTTGATTGATTATGATAAGAGGGAGTCAAATAATCACCTGGCCACGAGTTGGTCGAATTCCGCAACGTCTGGAAAGCCTTCCAGAGGCGGTAGCACCGGCTCAGATGCCATCGAATGCTCATTACATGATTCTTGTCTTTCAACCTCGACATCCCGAAGCGGGTCTGAAAGGGAGAGGTACCTGTGGGCAGCAGGGTATCTTGACTGGCTAAGGTACTGAGTGGGATAAGGATAGCCATGAGCTAACGGAGAATGCTGTTGCGCCTGAGCATACACCGAATGCGATGTAGCGTAGTGAGGACTTAAATGGGAGCCTTCGGAAGAAACTGGGGAGGTTTGGCTATACGGAGAAATAAGGTGGGCCGAGTACGAATGCAGAGATGGCTGGGAAATTCCATATTGGCTGCTTGGGCTGTAGGTGTATTCCTGCTCCTCGCCGGGAGAATACGTCTGGCTCATCGTGAGAATAGTCGACCAGTTAAACAGGTGATTGGTCGACAGTGGCAGACTCTTCCTTTCTGTAAACGTGCTATCATCAGAGGGATTCTAAAAAGGCCCAGTCGCAATATTGGAGCGGGAGCGGAGCCCCAAAAACCACCTGTCTGCATGAGGCACGCCCCCTGTGGCGAGCGGGACGGGCGACTTTACAGAGAGAGGTACCGAAAAAGTCTAGCTATGACGAGTATGCCAATACAGAACCCATAAAAAGAGCAGGTCTAAGAGAAAGGAATGAGGGACTAACAGTTTGACAATAGTAGATCGGCTTTCTTCTGGTTTATGAAAGCTTCAGAGTCCTCAGCCCAGTCGGAAAATTATCCCAATCGCCTGGCTGGGATAGTCCTTTTTGGACTGCTGGGGAAGACCTCGGAGGGAAACTTGTAAATTCTAAAGCAAGAAGAAATAAGCAGGAACTTGCAAACAGGTACTTGCTTCGTTTCTCTATATGAAATGAATCAGAGCGGGAGGAATGGATGTCCCTTGTATAGAAGGGCTAGGAGGTTGATTTAATAGTATTTGAGAGCTCTCGCGGTTAGTGCCTGAAGGGAAATCCCAGCAAGTCAGAGAGGACGAGATGGTATTTATTTAGAGCCAGTAAATGGACCTATGGGGATACATCTAAAGCTCGACAAGAAAACATGGACGGAAGCACAGGGAATAAGAGAAAACGAAACAAATGGAGAATGGAATGGAGCAATAATGGCGGACCAATGCCTGGGATGTACTCCGTACCACGAGCTGATTTGCACGATGGAGGCGGATATCCAGTGAGGGGCAGCTATTTATTGGTACAGTACATTCGTACATGGACAGAAGCAGCAGAACGGCCAACTGACCAGCCGTATGGAATATCTCTGTGGCTGGTACTCCGTAGGAAGGAGGTTGATATCCTTCAGGTCGACCGCCGTTGAAGCGGAGGGTCCCATTTTGCAGCTCCAAGCGGTATAAATATATTAGCATATAACTATACATTACTTTTGTATACCCTTGAAAATACAAAAGAGACCAACAAAATAACTAGCTGTTTCCTCGGCGCTGGATCAGGCACGGGAAGCCAGGAATAAAGGGGATCACTACTCCGTACTCCGTACTCCGTATGGGTTTTTCACAATGAGTCCCAAAGCAGGGCGGTTTCGTCCGCCCCAGTCCCTTGTTGCTGCAAGTCATACCTCCAACGACAGAGCCCGCAGGGATGTCGGGGCGGGCTGAGATGGGCTCAGAGTTACTGATTAAGTGGAATAGGCCATAGGCCATAGGCCATGGCAATCTCTGCTGGATATGGGATTGCAGGAAACAGCCACGTTGAGATTTCCCAACTCCATTTTTTTTTTTTTTAAATTTTTTTTTTCTTTGGCAAGGCGAGCATTCTGGTATATTTCGCCCAATCGGCGCCAGGCGGTTGGCGTTGTCAGTTGGCACCTAAGTCGTCTCAAATAGTGTGTAGCTGTTGGGGTGAAGCACCGTTGGCGGCGGGCAGACGTGTGCCCTGGATCTCTGAAACTCGCACCGGGAACACCTTGGTTGGTCGTCTCAAGTCATATTGCGTGTGGACGATGGGTCTGTCAGTGCGGCACACGATCTACGTGCTAGGGAGGAGGCTTTTGTGATGCCTTCTCTCTCTTCTTACTCTTAACTATCATTTTCTCCCATGTAAGATGCACAAATGACCTACAACCAAAATATTTGTGTTAATTTTGTTTGCTTGCTCATCCAGTATTCTACTTTCTAGTTGGATATACGTTATCAACAGAAGCGGAAGCCTAACGCATAACTACATTGTTTGCGGGCTAACCACTCGATCCAGCATAGATAGACAAGGAGACCTGGCATTGTGGACAAGCATACAGAATGGATTACCCATGCCATCCATTGTTGTGGGAACGGGAGACCACATTTGGAACCAAGCCCTGCATGTCGAAGTATTTCTGTCCGTCCTCTCACTGATCGGTGAAGCTGCTGATGCGACGATGTATGTCGGCACATTCAAACAATTTGACGAATTGACAGGCCAGCGACCAATAAGGGGCTTGCACCTCATGCTGGAAAGCCTCCTCCGGCAAATCCCAGCGATATATCCATGTTCCGCCTTCTAGCAATCCCCGTGCTCCCAAACAAACATTCTTCATTACCCGATCACAATGCTACCAACCATACCTCTATTTCCTCCGTACCCAGGCGTATATTGAAGGCTCAGCAAGCATCCACCTTAGGAAACACATCGAATAAAATAGTTTTCTGTGACTTGGGGTGCGCCTGGCCTACTGAACATGTATATGCACGTGCGGTAAATAGATTATTTACGTGAGCGCACAATGTTGTCCACGCAGTAACTGATCCGAAGACAAGAAATTAAATATTTCTGTATATACTTCGTACGGAGTATACGGACTAAACATAAATATTTTTTTACCGTGTCGTGTCACCTGCATAGGTACCGAGATATTGAAGCGTGGAATGGTGGCTGGCTGGATGGCCGCTCCCCTGTTTCTGGCCCGAGATAGGTCAAAATTTTCCAAAAAAAATATTTAAAAAATATTAAAAAATAACCCAGATCTGCTCTTACTGGCCTTTTCCCTTACATCTTGATGAACCTAAACAATGTGAAAGGGTAAAAAGCTAGGTGGGATGTGTTGGAGCGAACGGCGGTGAATGTCGAAGCCTTGAATTCTGAACAAAAATGTGGTCGACATCATGGTGCATACTCCGTACCCGGGCGCGGAATTAGGGCTCATTATTTTACAGGTGTTTAAACTCCCTTGGAAAAAGAAAAAATGGCAGCTAATGTAGTAGTTAAATACTCCGTATGCCTCTGCCAATTGGAAAGTTACTGATTGAGTTTCTCCTTTTGTCCTTTTGTTGACAGTAACTAGCGACGGGAGGTTGGGGAGTTTTAGGCGCCGCCCTTGTATGCTTGAAAAAAAAATAAAATAAAAGTAAAAGTAAAAATAAGCACTGCTATTCTGTGGCAGCAGAGGTACTATGTTGACCGACAACATCCAAAGAGCGCTGTCCAAGTATTAATTTTCGTTTGCTTCACTGATCAGACTGAAATTCGCATCAGCTGGGGGCTTGTTGGGCACTAAAAGTGACTTCTTATTTGCTAGCATTTGCTGTTACGGCCAGGTAAGTTACCTCGTTTCTCTTTCCTCTCACTGGTCTTGATGCTTTCTTTTTCTATCAGTTTTTCTTCTTCTCTTGTCCGTTTTTCTTCCTTTTCTTTCATTTTTTTTTTTTTTTTTTTTTTTGCTCAACAGAGCAACGACCCATCCATCACCAATACTCCATTAAGCTTGCATCGCATCTGGGTGAGGGTTGTTGGCACTGGTCTTGTTGAGTTGGATTCAATATCTTCCTGTGCTGTTGCCCTTGTCAACACATGTTATTTTCGTTAGAGAAGAAACAAGTAAATTGCCTGGATTTCCTTGCTTTGACTGAAGAGCGAGGTACGAAGCAGACGTACATGACCATCGCGTCCTTGCAAAGTACTGTCTGTGGCTTCACCGGGGCCCGAGTCCGTGCGAATCAAACTGGCTGAATCGTCCATTCCAGCTGCTCCAATTCATCAGATAACTTAACATCATCACAGCACGACCATTGAAACTGAGGTAGTGCGTTCATGTTTGTTGTTCAGGCCGTAGGACCTGCATGTCATATCGGGACTGTATGCATGGTCTGCGGCCGCTGAAGACCCAGAACCAGTTGAAGCTAAGCTTGAAATAGCAGAGGTCAACAAACAAAGCGCCAATTGCAATAAGTTGTTCCTTTCCTGACGATTTTCTTCTTTGGTTCCTGGCGTTGCAAGAGCCTGGCGCTCTGGCGCTCTGGCGCCTCCAACCCGTTAGTCAGTACGTTTTTGCCCCTAAGCCAACACCGGTGTGGGCACCTGACAGCGGAGCAGCTGCTCTTGAGCGGCTTCACGAAGTCAAAAAGCTAACTGCGCAGTACATCCGCTGCATGAGGCTCCACAACCCAGTATTTTATATATAGTACTCCGTAGTTTATCTGTTTATTTATTTCATTTGAACCTATGTTTCTGATCGACTCCTTGAATTCTACTCGCGCGGCAACAGTTCTGCCTTGAACGAACAATATTTTCTCAGCAAGCAATCTAGGAATCCAACTTTTCACGATCACCCCAACAATGGATGGATCTCCCCATTTGCATTTTGCAGCTATAATATTTTACCAGCCACCAAGATTCCCAACAGTTTCATTGGCTCTTCATTGTTATTTAATTATTTATTCTTTTTTCATTTTTTTTGTCTCAAACAAAATATTTAACATATTGTGTTCAGATCTCTCTGGACGGAGTATAAGCTCAAAACGTGAGATTATCGCCACACACACGATGACCAAGACATACCGTATGCACATTGTCACTTGCCACACGAACGCCGAAGAAATCTCCACCAAATACCCCCTCATCTTCACCGACTTTTAATATATTCGTCATTATGTTGATTTTTCTACTCTTCGCCGAAATCAGAGATTTTCAGCTGGTAATATCACGATAGTATCAATATAGTGTGTAATGGGTAACCCAGGGATTTATACAGACACCCCCATAATTGATAGAGACGCCCTCGCTAAATTATAATAGACATGGCTCAGTAATTGAATTTTCATTAATTAATACATAAAAAACTGGGATTATTATGTGCATGCAATGTAAATAGTAGTAGTGATTAAAAGAAATGCATATCATTGATTCTTAAATCAGTCTGCAATCTCTCTGTTATAAATCTATAATCTCTATATCAGTTAAATAATCATAAAGAATCTTACTGTAACGGTAGGCCCTTGGGGTCTCTATAAGTATGGGTGCTGGGCGCGGCTGGCATGAGGCCAGCCGTCTTATGGTCTTTTTGGCCTAGTGGTTAAAAGCCCGAAGCGACGTCTTTTCCAGAACTCGCTCAATTTTTCGAATTTGATAATGAAAAAGATAATCAGATTGAAGCTACAGAGCAGAACAACCTATCATTCAATTTTAAAAAGATTTAATCAAGAAGTGAGAAAGTTATTACAGAAAACGTGTTTCAAGCCCTTTAGAGGAAGGAAAACCACACTTTTCATCATAACTTCATCACCTTAGGTGCAAATCTCTTCAAAATTAAGTAATAGCTGTATCTGATCGGTTACTACATCTGGTAAAAATTTGAACACTTTCTGACTGCAAAACCTCACTTAAACATCAACTCTTGTTACAAGAAAACCCTGCTCAAGCTTCGTTTTTCTTCTAAAGCTGTGTCAAGTCTTTCTCCCAACCACCCCTGCCAAGAAAACGAAGGAAACAATACCTCGGCTAAAACTCTTAAATATCAACAAACTATCAACCCACCCTCAAACCCCCATCATCTCCGCGAACCCCCATCACCCTCGCGAAATATAAAGAAACAGTGAAAGCGCTAGAGTCAGAAAAATAGCTTGGTTCCTGCAAGTAATATATATATGTATATATATATTATATAAGAAAATAGTGCAGATTTAGTCCGTTGATTCTTTATTTTTTTTATTTTTTTTTTCTTTAATTCAGGCATATGCAATCAGTGATTATGATGCCTACCTAGTATTACTAGGATTTTTCTTGTAAGTTATATCTAGATACATGTAACCCTTTAGCAGTTGCTATTACATTAATCCCAGCCCAGAATAAAACATATATTAACAATAGTTATACAATTTTTCTTTAACACAGTTCAAGATATTAATTTAGTCACAATACATAAGAAAAGTAAATCAAGAAAACGTAACAAGTATTAATTAAAACAAATAACATATAAAATATATAAAGAAAGATTATAATAAATTAATTTAAATCATATTTATTATATATCTGTTTTCTAACTTCTTCTTGTTGCAATATCTGTTTTTAAGATATAATTAATTAAATATTTAATTTTAAGTTTAGTTTGAAAGAAAAATCTTATATTTAACTGATCTATTCTATGTTTTTCTTTTAATCTGTTTCTAATATTAAAGTTTTTAAAACAGTTTAATAGTAGATGTTCTAGATCTTTCAGACAGTCACACTCTTCACAGTTATAAACTCTCTTTATTTTAATCTTTTTAAAATAAGAGTTAAAGTATTCATAATCAAGCTTTAATTAAATTATATAAAAGAAGATTTTCTTTTTACACTTAATACAGAATGCTTTTCATTTTAATTTTGTTTTAAAAACTAAATATTTAACATTTAGTTTTTGTTTTTAAGATTCTTAATTTAAATTCTAATCTTTTAAGCATTTTTCTTTTATTTTTTTCTTTAAAAAAGATTATAAAATCTTTTATTTTATTAATAATTTAATTTCTGTGCCTGTTTTTGCTGCTTTATCTATTAGTTTATTATCTTTAATATTTATATACACAGAAACTCAATGTAAATAAATTATAACATTCTTATTAAATTTTTTAATTCTCTTAATTAGTTAATAAATGTTTTTAATCTGTATTTGATTTTCTTAAGTCTTGTTTTTTTAAACTTTTATCAGAGCTGTCTGACTGTTTGAAAATATTCAGACTTGATTAATCATCTTCTTTAATAATTAAATTAATATTAACTTAAATGCTTGCATTAATGCATATATCTCTGTATTAAAAATCTTTATATTCTAATCTAGATTTCATGAATTAATGAGATATTAAGTTTTGTTTCTAGTATATGCTATGCCTGCTCTTAAGTTTTTTAAAATATTATTTTTAAAATTATCTGAGTAAATAATCAGAGCATTATTTATATTCTTTAGATTTTTTTCATGTTCTTCTCACTCATCTTCTTTAAATAATTCACTAATTTTTATATTAATTAATAAATTTAAAGACTTCTTTCATGAAAATTGTAAGAGATATAGTCACGTGAGAATTATGTAATATAGTTATGTAAGCGAATGAAGAGCATAAGAGCAGTGTGCTAGGTGCAGAAATCTATATATTAAATGTAGCTATCTCTTCATATAAAACTAATCACTGATTCTTCTATTAAAGAGTAT
>LGRN01000172.1:0-50149 GCA_001883825.1 Emergomyces pasteurianus Ep9510 | reverse complement strand
ACTGTATGTGAAGGTTTAAGCAGGTAGGATAGGGATGGATGGACATAACGAATTGTAGTAATAATGAACGACAAAAGAGAGAATATGCAACTTGGAGTTTTTCATTGTGTGAATATCCCCTCGTTTAGGGTTAATATATATATATGTGCGTGTGCGTGTGTGTGTGTGTGTGTGTGTGTGTGTGTGTGTGTGTGTGTACTGGTATATAAAGAACGGGAGGGCGTGGTACTGATTGCACGCCTTTGAGTGCCATCACACATCTGAATGATAACAACAGCGGAATGATAAATGTATCTTTTACGGGGTACTTCGTACAGAGCATGTATTTCACAAAAAAAGAATATCAGATATGCATATTATATTGTACATAATATTTACAGTCTCATAGAATATATATAATTCATAGTGGAATCCATCGAAAAGCTTAAAAATAGTCGCTATTATTAGTACAAAAATCTATATTTTGAAATAGAACAACGAAAAAATTGAATTAAATTTAATAAATTTAATGATACAGATTTTATTACTATTCAATCTACACGTATTTCATAATATGAAAGCTATATTTAAGGAGTTGATGAACATATGAAAAAATAATTTCAACCTTGTTTGTACTGTAATACAAGAGGGTGGAGAGCGAGTTATTTATATAGATACCGCGTTTCTTTCTCTTTTTGGGTGTTTGTTTTGGGGATCCCCCGCCACTTCGGATGGTGCGGAATTAGAGGGAAAGAAGGAAGCAGCAGGGACTGCTGATAGATGCCCCTTGTGTTTCGTTTTAACATTTAGTTAGTGCTCTGTTTATCAAAACACGG
The DNA here is from genome assembly GCA_001883825.1 of Emergomyces pasteurianus Ep9510. Classification (NCBI taxonomy): domain Eukaryota; kingdom Fungi; phylum Ascomycota; class Eurotiomycetes; order Onygenales; family Ajellomycetaceae; genus Emergomyces; species Emergomyces pasteurianus. The sequence continues at coordinate 49,334 of LGRN01000172.1, read as the reverse complement.
CCCTTGTTACTGGGGTATATATATGGTATATATATCTCTCTCACATCTGTCGGTGGGCACTTCCAACTTCCTGGAATCTACATTGCCCATAGGTGAATTGTATGTAGACGCAGCACTGAGGAGATCCATATCATCATGATCATCGTCGTCGTCATTGTCATCATTCGAATAATGAATAAAATTTTGCAGCTCTGGGTTTGTCCTCCCCGGTCTTCACAGCTGGCGGTTGGTAATAAGCTGTGTTTGATACCACTAATTTTCCAATAAATAGGGATGGACCGAGCGTGTATTTTTATTTTATTTTATTTTTTAACTTCTAATTTTCACTTTAGTCTGTATACAGAATAGGTCGGGCTAGGTTGGGGCTTACCCATGTTCGAATATGTACGGAGTACGGAGCATAGAAAAGTAGATTATAATCAATTATCTATGGAGGGCTCGATTGGGGATTTGGGCGGGAGAGAAGCTAGAACATGAAATGGAAGAAAATGAAACGAATACAGATATATCATCATCTTCTCTTATGTTTTACAAGCTGCTCGTATTATTAAATAGAGTGCGCGCTGCGGTACTTGCGAATTTATGGAATTTGATTTCAAAATATTTTCCCCCTAATACGCAAATGAAATAAGCGTTAAATGGAACAATCGAGAGGGACTCGTATGGGGACGGGAGGAGATCCCTAACGGATAAAACGGGAAAGAGGAAGGGAGGGCTTTGTTTTTGTTTTTAAGAAGCTTCGCGCGGTTGCGGGTGGATTTGTTTCGAGAGCGGAAACGAGAGAGAAGGCGTAGGGATATTTTATAGGAGCCTGGGACTGTTCTCAAAATTTTTTGAAATTCAACCAGATCACTTCTTGTCCGTCATCTATGGATATGGGGGGAGAGAAGTAGTTTATCGGATGCTTTTGGATTTGGAAGTGATAACCAGCTGCTGAGCTTTCCGTCGAATGTCCCGTGCTAGCCAGTCGCTGCCACTGGTGATGGCGAGCGCCCTACCTGGCAGAGGCGCACATTTTATTCGTGGCATCCATGGCTTCTTCTATACATTCCACAGCGTTATTGATCAGTTGAGAATCTAGGTATCTCCAAAAAGTACCATTCTCTCTTTCTCCATTTCTCTTCCTACGACTTTTTCTTTTTTTTTTTTTGGGGGGGGGGGGGGGGGGAAGAGGGCGTGAATACTTAATTCAGCAATAGATTTGCAATTCTGAAGTACACAAGGTTGAGCTGCCTTCTGGATCTTCTGGAAGTTCTCCACGCTGCAGATGCATTTGTAGTCGTCTGTGCGGCAGGTCGTGACCTGCCCAACAGCAACTTGGCAAGGGAGGGCGCATTCGGGCATTTGAAAGTCGGTTTGGGCGTGGGCGGGCGCGAAGAGGGTGAGGAGGGTGGAGAGGGAGAGGAATATGGTGTTGGATTTCATGGTTAGATTGTGTTGGTTGGGGATGGGCCGCAGGAGTGGTGATTGACAGAGGGATGTTAGGGGATATTATGTCGGAAGTTTTTTTAAGTATCATATAGGCTTTATATGCGGCTAGTACTGGGAGTTGAGCGCTCAGACCACTCGAATTTTCCTGCCCATTATTGGATCAGTTTGGGATGTTGAACTCTTGCTTGGTTGGATATCTGATTTTTGGGCTGACATGATCGGCCAGATAGTTGAAGAGGGAATGTTGATCTGATCGCTGGTAATTGCTACATCATAAGAGGAGCGATCATATGGGATGCCTATGGTAATATCTTGTTTCACGTTTTAGTTATGAAGGAAGGGAAATTTCATCCTATCGCATTATTGTATGCCAATAACGTGGTGAGGATGGAAGTGAGTTACCACAGTAGGGGTACTCATGGACGCTGCTGCTGCCAGTGGTGTTGTTTAACAGACTGACAAAAGCGAAGAAGGGAGAAATGATCGACAAACAAATCCAAAATTCCAATGAGGATTTTTCGTTTTGTTGAGCGACTGGTCCATAGGAAATCCAAAATATCGTGGTAAACCGAATTCGAGTCGTGCGGACGGAACTCATTTATCTACGCCATTCTGTGTCTAGATTCCAGGAGAATTTTTGAGCCCCTGTCGAGACCCTCGCGAACGCAGCGAGTGCGGGCTGTTCTACTTTTAGACACGAGTTGTGGAGAAGGCTTTGTTCAAAATCACCACACAGTAGTCAACTATCTCCATGTACGGAGTAAGGCACACTCGCATCGACGCGTATGCCTCCTGCTCCTTGAGGCCGGGAGGGAAGAATGCTCACCATTATTATTACTATTATTGCGAATTGTTTGCTGTATGACTGGAATGATAAAAATTAGCGATGGACCGAAGGGCGAATTAAAAAAATGAAAAAAAAAGCCCTTCTGGTGGAGATTGCATTGTTTCATCATTGCATCATGTCATGACGATTATTTTATTTATTAAGGGCATGGCAGGGAACTGTCACAGGCTAGGCGTGCCCAGTGAAAATAATGCATAGTGCGCCTGAACAGCGCTGACAGGCCTAAGAGCGCCAATACACGGATCACAGGCTCGGGAAGCTAGCAAGGGCCCGAAGAATTGGAAGGCATTGAACATTCTTTGAGATTGTTACTTTGCATTTGAGAACAATTGCTAGTTGGAGATTCAATGTTGCTGAACGGTCTTCGTGATATGTGGAGCTGATGAATCAATTGACCTGAGCAACGGCTGCGTTATTGGAGTCGATGATGGCAAACTGGGCAGAGGGCAAGTTTTGGATTAGCGAATATTTATTTTTGTCTTAGACAGAATCTCCACAAGAGTTTTCGAGCGTGGTTTAAATCCGATTAAAAAAGGTCATATCAGGACGGAATGGTTGCGAAGAAGATTGAATCCTAGCCTCATGGTATGGAGTAATACTCCGTACTCTGTAGACGAAAACTGAAAGCTGCTGTCTGCTATTTCTGGGCTTTGTTCAATGGAACCTTGGAGATCTGATTTTGAAAATACGGAGTACAAGCCCTTATTTTCTATTTTCTATTATTTATTTTCGATTTGAGCAGTCGTGGCTTTTATGCTGCATAACCCTGTTGATTGCGGCGCAGCAAACTCACACATATCCATCTGTTGCTAGTTTAGTTAGTTAAACCCTGGCATTCCGGACCTGATTGCTGGGCTTTTAGCATTCCGCAGCAAGAATGGATATGACATGGGCTTCGACGAGAACAAATGAAAGAGGTTAGATAGAGGAATCGTATCAAATTCGTAGTTCGATAGTTAACCTTGCCTGCATTAATAGGACAAGTTACAGCAGCAAAAACAACAACAACAACAACAACAACAACAACAAGAACAAAAGATAGCAATTTATGCCCAGCACAGCATTCTTCTTGTTGTGGCTTGTTAATGTAACTTCCCCAGGGCAGTTAGTTGGACGTGGTGGGGTGGATTGAGATGAGGTTGGATTGAGGGTTCGAATTCAGCGCAGTTTGGCTGGGAGTTGGACAGTAAATGCCAGGCCGGCACCTGCGCTAACCCCAAACGAACCCTCCCAAAGCCGGAGATGCCTCAACGACCCCCCGTGACTTCAGTCAACTCAGCCCAACTCAACCAACTCGATTCAACTTCAAACTCAACCACCACCAGCACCAGCACCAGCACCAGTACCAGTCAACTTTCCGTTCAACGCCGCGTTCTGTCTGCTAGTTGCTTATACCCGCCTATTCATCGCAGCTGGGTTCCGCTACATGTTCCCGCATTGCATGACAGCGTGCCCTCTTTGTTCTGTGTCTCACTGCCGCCCATCCCATTAATATGCTCACCTCCCGTTGCTTTATCTGCCGCACCTACTGAGCGTGTAGGTAGGAGGTTCCTCCCTGTGTCTTATCACAGACCAGCTTCCCTTCAAACCTACGCCCATCATAACGGGTTTGTTGGAGTCTGTACGGTCCTGTTCTGTCCTGGCCTCTACCATTCCCTCCGCCAGTCAGGGGCGGCCAAGGAAGCTTATTGCTCAATCCTTTTGTGTCTGTACCTCTTCCTCCACCACCATGCCATCCTTTACCAGCGAACCTCACTTTATCCACCAACACCACCACCATCATCAAGCTGGCCCCTCCTCGTCCTCCACCCATGACCATTTGACTCGGAAATCATACGACAAATCTTCCATAAGCAATGCCTTTGTTTGGACCAGTGATGCAAATGGGGAGAACGGACATGTCGATGATGCTTCCGACCATTTTGTTACCAACTTCAAGGGTGGAAGCCTGCCATCTCTCGGATCTCTTGGCATCGCAAGATCTGGTATTTCTGAAACCGCTAAGTCGAGAAATGGAAGTGTTCTTTCAGTGGCCTCGGGCCCCTCGAGAGACAGGGAGCGGGAAAATGGCACCGTGACTCCGACACCCCATGATTGCCTCACAAATGGGTTCATGGATCATCCTGTGTCAGAATTGAATGGATCTGCTGTTGCACCTCAGACGAATGGCCGATTGTCAAGACCCAGGTCTACGAGCCCTGGACCGCTTATGAACGGTCATCAAACCTCCTCCGATGATTTCGCCTCTACTGAATACACTCCACCTACCTCTTTGCAGCCTTCGACGTTGGATGGTGCTCTTCTTACTCCACCGCAAGAAGTGTCATCAGAACCTATGTACCGCCATTCCTCTCCCAGTGCTGCCAATCGTACCGAACACGATATCCCCGTACCCCCAACCAGCCCTCGATCACAACGTCATACTCTTCAAGTGCCTAAATTTAATAATGGCCGGAAGAATAGTCGCGACCTTTCCATACCTAATACGAATCCTTCTGAAGATGCCATTGGGAGTGGGGACCGAATTGCCTCACCAACGTCGGGCATGCGAAGGGCATCCCTTAGCCTAGCCCGGAGGACCACCCGGTCGCTGAATTCGGATCTTCATCTAGATGAACTCCCCCCCGAAGAAGATGCCGCTCGATGGGCGGAAATGATCAAACAAAGACGAGCTAGCAAGCGAAGGCGAAGGGAAGAAGAGGACGAGGATCGCGTTATTGTCGGTACAAAAGTTGATCAGAACCATGTGAATTGGGTTACAGCATACAATATGTTGACTGGGATTCGGTTTACGGTTTCAAGAACCAATGCTAAAATGGACCGCGAGCTCACCAATTCCGATTTTGAAGCAAAACACAAGTTCTCTTTTGACATGTAAGTGATTGTCAAAGTATACTTTCTTCCACTTTATCTTTATACTCACATTTATATTTGTATAGAACTGGTAATGAATTGACGCCCTCCGCCAAATATGACTTCAAATTCAAGGACTATGCCCCCTGGGTCTTCCGCCGTTTACGTGCAAAATTCAAGCTCGACCCCGCGGACTACTTGATGTCATTAACGAGCAAGTATATATTATCTGAGTTGGGTTCTCCTGGTAAAAGCGGTAGTTTCTTTTATTTCTCTCGAGACTATAAATACATCATCAAAACAATCCATCATGCCGAACATAAACTCCTCCGAAGAATCCTGCGCGACTATTACGAGCATATCGAAAACAATCCAAACACTCTAATCTCCCAGTTTTATGGCCTCCATCGGGTAAAAATGGCCTATGGTCGAAAAATTCACTTTGTTGTTATGAATAACTTGTTCCCGCCCCATCGAGACATACACCAGATGTATGATCTTAAAGGCTCAACCATTGGGCGAGATTTTAGAGAAGAGGACCTTGAAAAAAATCCAAGGGCAACGTTGAAAGATCTGAATTGGATTCGAAGAAATCGCCGCCTTGAGTTCGGCCCTATGAAACGGGAAATTTTCATAGCCCAATTGAGGAGGGATGTAGCGCTACTTCAACGTCTAAAGATCATGGATTACTCGCTTTTAGTTGGTATACATGACCTTGAAAAAGGAAACGCTGAAAATGTTCGAGACAAAACCCTTCAGGTTTTCCAACCTGGTGGGGAACGGGGCGATGAACAACAGCCCAATCTCCTCATGAGAACACCTTCGAGACTCGAGAACGCCCGAAAGGCAAGGGAACTACGAGAGATAATCAAACGAGAAAAGCCAGTGCCGATTCAACAAACAGCTGCCCTCCCGGATGAGATACTTGATGAACGGAAAAATCTTGTTTTCTATTCTGATGATGGCGGGTTTCGGGCTACTCACGAGAACGGTCAACCGGGGGAGGAGATCTACTATCTTGGTGTCATTGACTGTTTGACACATGTAAGTTTTCCCCCTTTCTTTTTTAGCGTTTGTTTCTAGTGAGGAATGCCCTTCGGCTAACTGTTCTTGATTTCTAGTTCGGTATGCTTAAGAAGGCGGAACACTTCTGGAAAGGTCTGTCGCATAATCGAAACCAAATATCCCCAATACCACCTGACTCGTACGGGGAGCGATTTATCAACTTCATCACTGGTATTACAATGTCGAAAGAAGAGGGTGAACGCGAGAGGCAAAGTAAGGAACAAGGCCAAACATCTATGGATGGCACATCACTTTCTCATGCACACCCCCGATGGTCTATTGAACGAGTCATGGAGAGGGCTGAACGAGATGCGGCTAAAGCAGGCAGGAATCTCGCGACGGACCCAGAACCCCATCAACATACTTTAAGTACCATCCGGGCCACTTCCAGCGATATGCCTGGTGTCACTTCCACTCTACCCGTTGTTGAAGAGGTTGGGGAAGCTGGGAGTACTGGGAGTAAAGGCGGGAGAAAGAGTCCTAGCGAAAATGGCAAACGGGGGGATAAAGTACGTGAGTATGAAAGGAGCGAAGAAATGGCCAATGGAGACGTCCGGAATTCCGAGTTTCGCACAGCCACGGGACCATCCGGGCCCCCTCCCCGACTGCCTCCACCACCTCCTAAACCGGAATCTTCCCCGAAGTCCATTGGATATGGAAAGGGAAATGCAATGGTTGATCCTATGCACTCACTGGAATTTAAGAGCCTCCCTCCCACACCCCTTGACTTCCCACGACCACCTCCTTCGCCGTCATCACCATCACCCACTAACCAATCCCGTGTTTAATAATTATTTTATCCTCTTCTATTTTCCTTTTCCTTTGTTTCGGTTTCTTGTCTTAATATAGATTCCCTTTTACTTGAGTTGTTACGCTGGTCGAACCTGTGGCCGTGATTGCGCGAGCCCATATTATTCCCACCACCCACCTGCAATACACACAAAATTTGCCACTCTTTTTTCCTTGTTTCCATTTCGTTTCGGGAGATGAAGTGCGAGAGATTTTATAAAAGATTTCTTACCTCCCCTTTTTTCCTCTCACCTTTTAACTGCCTTTTATTATTTACTACACAACTTCTCCGCGAAAACCGTGGGCATGTATGTCTACTTTTTCCTCTCGTACATTAGCGGCTCTTGTCATTCCTCTTTTACTCCATGTTAGATATTATTGATATCATTAGCATGTTCTTCCCGGGCTTGACTCCCATTAATTTCCTTTTGTCTTCATGCGACTTTTGTTAAGCAAAAAAAGAAAAATAGAATAAAATAAAATTAACAATAACATAAAAACGCCCTGCAACATGACCACCAAACCTTTTCTAGAATGAAAGAAAAGCCATCCTCGGCACAAAGGTAAGGATATCAGGTACTGCGCTGGAATCAAATTTTGGGGGTTTTTCTATCTACTTTTTGTTCACCCCTCAGACGTACTGTACAAATGCCCTCCTCTCCTCCTTTTCCAAAACTCACATTTGTTTTCATTCCTATATTTCCTACGTTTGTTGCTTTCGTATCCCCCCGCCCTTTTCCTTCTCATTACTGATTGAAACTAACCTATTATCGGGGATTGGTGAAAGAATAGGAGAGGAGAGGAACCCGCGGGGGAGGAAAGAAAATGGGATAGATAGATGCCTGCGAAACCTAGAAAAAGGTAAACGGCTGGTATCCCATGGCATGGCATGGGTGGTGAATTTCCCCTGTCTATTGCTCTTGTTTTGACCCTAACCCCTTTTTCTTTGTTATCTCTTACTTGCACTGTACATGGCTTGCTATGTTGTTTCCTCTACATATTCACCCTCGCATTATATTCTTTTTAAGAAGTCTGTTTTTTTATTTCTGATGCGGCATAGTTATGTTTTCTGTGTGGGGTTTTGTCTGCTTTTTCGTGCCTCCTTTTTTAGGTTGGTTTGTTGTGGTGGTTCAGTGACAGAGGAACTACAATATAGGTAGGCATACAAATAAAGCTCGCTTTTATATACCTTTTGATCGATCCAATATGAACTGGTAAACTAGATTATACTGATTGTATGTAGGACAGCTTTCCATGCAGTTCCTGCCAATCAATGTTGAGTGGATTTTGTGTTCTTCAATAGGGGACGTATGGACTCTGTTTTCGTTGCAAATAATGAACGAGTTTGTGGCGTGCCTCTTCTTCTATTCCCTTGTTCTAGGACCTACCTGCCCTGTAATACCTACGTTGGTTAATACTTTACCTTGACTGAATGTGAGGGAAATACGCAGATAAGTTACGGGGGGAAAACGGGGAGTATTGCAATGTAACCCTGCTTGTGCATTCCTAAACCCAGGGAATAAAAGGCAAAGCGAAAGCAGGACAGGAAAGGACATTGAAGCAAAAGGTCCCGAAGAATAAAATGGGGGCAGAGAATTTTGAGTGAAAGCACCCTAATATTCCCCTTCCCATTACTTTTTTCGGACGTCCAATCTGGTCGCACTTCTAGCTTGAATGTTCCTTTTTACCCCTTGTCGATTCCACGACGCGAGCTTCAGGAAGACAATGAAAGCCAATGCTTTATTGATTCGGGAAGGAGGGTTTTTAATATATCGCTTCGAATACAGAGCCTATTTAACCCCACGGCAAAACAAACTTGCACACGACACATTACATGACGTGAGATGAATGTGTTGGGTGCGATTAAATTTCAAGACATGGTATCTCGCCTTGTGCTCCACCTTGCGTCGCGAATGCGGAAGGATTAAGGGAAAGGAGGTGCGAAACGTGAATGGAAAGGGTAGAGAGAGTAGAACCGTTTCTCCGCATGTAACTGAAATATAACGTGGTGGCTGATTGTGAAGAAGCAAGAACATGGAAAGGGCTATTGAAAGAAAGAATGATTAGTTGTATTGTGGGTATTTTGCTTATGGTGTATGGTCGCCAGATAAGATTGAGCTGGTTTGTGGAAGGTTTGTTGCATTCAGTGACACTATTTTGGTATCGACGATAGAGGATAAGAAAATCGATAAAAGGGATGAAGGTAGATCGTGGGGGGTTTAATAACGCATGTAAATTTAGGAGAATATTCCCTTCTTTTGTGGGCTCCGGAAGGTGTCAATTGGCCGCCTGCCGCCTGCCATCCCGGATAACACCCTGTCCATGCCATCGAGATCCAACTCTCCTCTTCTTAGCATAAATTGGTCGCCTTCAATTGAAGCGTTTGTACCTTTTCGAAGGACTGGCTCAGGCTCAACGCGTCCCGGTTCTAGAGGCGTTAGTTTAAGTATGATGAGCTGATGTTCAGCTGTTATCATAACATCAGGGGCGGAAGGTTTGGTGCCCTCTGTACTAGCCGTGGTAGGACTATGGGCGAGATGAGTGATTCCGTTTTGATTTTCCCCGAGGAGATTGAGATTCTCAATTGGAATTGGCCTGCAGCCACTCGAAGGATTGAATGGGCCGACAGGTTTGGCGCTGTTTCGCCAAAGAGACAGCAAACTCGGTATTCTAATATTCTGAGCACTATGCCAGATGAGAATCGATTCATCTGGGAGCCCGGTCGTTGAAAATTTGGTAGTAGTTACAGAGATGCTACCTCGGGTTGAGGATGTTGATAGAGTGTTAACCGGAGAGCCTTTGAAAAGCGTGTCTTCTCTGAGCCGTCGAGTAGAAGGAGTCATAGGTATGAAACTGGATCGGGTGTCTGTCGTTGGTCCATATATAACTTTCGACGTCGACACAGATCCAGATACAAAGCCACACACTGCAAACGATGTCACTGAACCACCTCTAGTAGATGAAATACTTTGGCCGTGCGGCGAGGTACTCGTACAATCCTTGCTTCCAGGTCCTGTTCCTTCAGGATCCCAGATACCCCACGACCCATCTGATAGAAGGACAATGACGGCTCTACCTCCAAGAACCCATGCTGCATCCACTACTGTTTTCCGTCGCGGGATGCCTATGGAATTCTGGCGGAACTCTGGAAATAGATTGATTAACCAAGCCCCATCGGTCTCCTTAGAGTCAGTCTCACTGGCCGATCCCCGTCTGTCCGAAGTTGGTTTTTGAGATTGTGACGCCAGACAAGAATAAATTTTAACGCTGCCGCTGGCGAACGATACAAGTATATGAGAGTGGCGGTCTGAGGGATATTGAGAAGGATTAAATGAAATGGTCTTTGCTGGAGACGGCAGTAGCAGGTGCTGTATCGGGAGAGCAGGTTCTGATGGTAAAATTGGCAAATCTTTGGGCTGACCGGGCTGATAAGAGATCGGAAGTCGATAGATCGAAAGGGTCCCAGAACCTTCAGCGGAATGTGCAGCTACGAGAAGATCCCAGGTGCTCTCCGAGCCTGAATTGATACTCTTAGGAGTGCGGCTTCGGCTCTGAGATCTGAACCGATTACCGCTGTCGCCCGGCCTTCGCGCAGTGACAGTTACGGCGACACCTGCTGGAATGGCCCGAATGGAGGCAGCACTTATTGTAACGGTTTGGAGTCCCCAAGATGAACTATCTTGATGGTTGAGGGGGGGCGTCAGCGGTATTGTGAGAACTCGGATAGAACAATCGGCGCAAGACGCTGCAATGACAGCAATATTAGAGAATATCTGCGGGTATGACTCCAGTGTTGATCGGAGCTGTTCTGAACAAAAGGGCGGAACGGCAAGCCCCAGCACCTTTACTCCCAGTTGGACGTCAATATGGCGCAGGATATCATGAAATGGTCGTGATGGATCGATCTCATCCTCTTCATCTTCGAATTCCACCAATGGCGTATTAGCTTTTCTATCTTCTGGGGCAGGCGTTTCTTCATCTGAGTCAATTATCATAATGACATCTTCATTTGATGCTCCGTTCGCCTTTGGTTGTGCTTGCTCGGCTGGCTGGGATAATGGTGATTTGAAACCCCTCCCACCTCGCCATAAGATCCGAATTCCATGGTCATGCCCATATATTACTATAGTAGAGCCATTAGAAGATTGTATCGGGTAGGTTTTCGTATCGTAGACTCGGTGTGGTAACTGGTAACTATTTCTCTTGTTAGAAAGGAAGATAACTCGAGCAACGGTAATAGCTCAGATTGTCGCGAGAACTACCTCAACTGCCACCCATCCTCTCTTTGCCGAACTACGGGATCAAACAAAAGGTTCGACATATTTTTTGTTCCTCTATTTGCCAGCTGGAAAATGACGGTTTTGGTAAAGGCCAGAGGAAACAGCTTGGGTGAAGGATTGGGGAGGTGGTGGGCACTAAACTCAGGGGCTAAAGGAACGCGACTGTTAACGCGATTGTTGACATTTGTCTAAAGGGCATCCAACGTCACGAAAATCATAATGTGCTTTTTGATAGTGTCCGATAGAGGATTGTTGTAGCCTGCCTGTGGGTTGTGTTGTCTGTGGGCTGTCGACGTCGACTACTTGGAGTTAGTTAAATTTAAGGTTCGCCACTATTTTACAGAAGTCGCGCTTCCGCGTCTAAATATTTAACTACGGTGGACTATCTAACAGCAGGACACGGGAAAAGAATGTGGCTCAGGGAACAACCACCGTCCACACATCCCAGCCGGAATTTATTACTACCCACACTTTTCTTTGACGTGAGAATAGGCATGCCCCAAATGCTATCCTCACCGGCCGGAGTTGCTCCAGGGGAATATTTGATCCTCCTCCGATAATGGCTTCCATCCGTTCTCTCGGCCTCCACGAACCCACTGCCATACCATACCTGGTGGCAGAGTCGAAGCTGCCGGCAAATCCCCCCGAAGACTTGTTCGTTTGGAAAACCTGCAATTCTGATAATGGGATTGAAGGACTACTGGAGGAAGAGATAATATTCACGAAAAATTGCGTGGTTTGGTCTCGAGGCGGGGTAGTTAAACGGTCATTCAGTTTTGGGATCGAGAAAGAGGAAATAATCGACGCCTTATTTGCGACTTTCCCAGCTAGCTGTGCCAAACGAGAAGATAGAGGAACAACCTTTGGGAAGAACTCAACTGTTGATAGCCTATCTCGACCTGGAGTTAGTACGGTGAATGATGATTTACAAGCCAAGCTAACAGGGCGGAAGCTTCGACAAGTGAGAAGTAAGGCGGTATCAAAATCCGAAACCATTCCTACACTTGCTATTGACGATGAAAATGCAAAAAGCATTGGGCCTAGGGCATTGGTTGTGGTTTTGAAATCCCAAGCGCACATATTTTTTGTCAATGGTGACTCGCACGTCGTCCCTTTACCATTCGAAGTTGATGCCGTCTGGGCGACACCACGGGGTCTGGTGCTCCAAAGAAAGGTCACAGCGGACCGGAAGAAGATAGTACCAGCGCCTCCGCCAAACTCCTTCGTTTCTTCTCAAACAAAACATCATAGTCCATTAACCATTTCAGGAGGGAGTGGTGCTCGGCCCTCCCTTACGTTATCCCCCGCTCAACCATTAACGTGGATTCCGAGAGTAGACGATAATGCTTTTCTTCCCCGAGTATTTTGTCTTGTGGAACCTCATTCTGAGATGGGATTGGTCGCTGCTAGTAGTCCTTCTCTATCTACCAAAGACAAAGTTACAAATTTTGACGCTCTTGATCCTACGGAAGAAATATTATATGTCTCTGCGAGGGATGAAGCCGCGAATGGCAATTCTAAATTGGTCGAGAAACATCCCTTACTCTTCGTCGTAACATTGAATGAAAAGACTGGAATGTATACTATCTATACAGCTCGCTACAGAGATAAAGATACCGCACTTTCTCACCCTCCAAAACGAATGTCGACAGTGGGTGGGACACATTCGAAGAGACGAAGCTCCCACTTTGATATGACAGGTGTGACTACTCCAGTTGGCCGGGCACCGTCTGGACTTCGCGAAAGCTTTGGTGGATTAAACCATGGCCGATCCGTTTCGGAGATGTCCAGACCAAGCCAAAGGCCTAATCCCGACGAAAAGGAGGATTTGGCGTCCCAACTTGGCCCCGAGTTTGACGACATTGGTGTTTCTATGAGGGCATCTCGAAGAGTGAGCTCGTTGCTTTCACGTGCAGACCTAGCCGCCAATAATGACAGAACAACCTTTTCGGACATTGTGGCTGGCAATCAGAGCGTTTCGTCATTTTATGGAGGTAGGCGGGGAGAATCCTTTGGCGGCCCAGCTGGTCGTACAAGTTTCGGATTTCAAAGAAACTCGTTACCCCAGGGAAGCACTTCAGTGTATAGCAACGGCAGCAGTTTTCTTGACGCCCCTATAGATAAATTTTTAGAAAGCCTAAATAACGGCGGGGATTTTGAAGGATTTGATAACATGGGCCTGAGAGAAACAATATCTGGCTTACCGAAGGAGATGATACTTGCGAAAGTGGATAGCTTTTCATGCGGATTTTCAACGGCTCGCGGCGTTTCGAGTATTTCCAGAACCCAGAAATTTGAAGTATTTACAATTTCTTCATATCAAGATTCGCCCCCAGATGTTCCCGAATCAACTTCAATTGCGGTTTGTATACATAACAAGAATTCGAAGAACCTGTCCGTCGTAAGCCTTCTTGCTTCCAACACAGCGCAACCTAAATCACATTCTCGACAGGAGAAAAAAACAACTGGTTTAGATGATCGATGCGTGACTGTTCGGGCTACTGGCATCCTCAATGGACCCAATGTGGTAGACTGCTGCAAATTAGTGGATGGAGATGTGTCGCGGATTCTTATTTTATCGTCAACGATTGATGGTCGAGGAGAGTTGACGCTACAAGCGCCATGGAGTAGTCTTGTCAGAATTGAGCTTCCTTCAAGTATGATGATATATGGACCGCATGGAATGTCTATGACCAGTTCTCCAAATCGACCACGAGAAGGGAGCTTGAAGAGAGTTTTAAGCGACAGTTCCTTCGACCTGCGTGGCCTACTTCATTCCATGAATCGGGGCAAGGTAGACGTGGTTGATAAACAGGGCCGCAAACACAGGATTCAGATACAGCTTGAGCCCCACAATCCTCATGTCAAGCAGATCCTTAAAGTGTGCAGGTTTGTACTACGTCAAGGGGATAAAGCCGGGGATGGAATTCTTGTTGGTTGGTGGGAAGTTTTCAAATGGCTGCAAATGAGGAGTCAAGGAGAGAGTGATAACGAATTAGAGTGGACTGCAATGGTAATCGTCCTCTTTACAATGGCTGTTTATTTTATCGAAGGCAACCCCTCAAAACCTCCCGCTAGACAAAAGCGAAGAAAAGCCGAGTTTCTACGATCCAGTAGCGGAAGTTCAATTGACCTTGACAACTGGGATAGTATGCTAGATCAAGAAACTGGATCCCATGGTGTTGCGTCGTCTTGGATGATGGGTTCCGCTTGGGGGTGGGTTTCGGAGGTAGATTTGAAGTCTACGGAGGAAATACCTCGGGGAGATCATCGAGCCGGCCTTGAGGCGGGAGCCAATCCTCGGAAAAATACTTACATCCTCCGTTGCGCCGCGCTATCCCGGGAGTTTCTTCTCTCTCCTCAAGGCGAAGCTGCAATAGGTGCGGAAGGCTACCTTCCAACTGCAGTTTCTCGTGACCCTGACACTAGACGGACTGCTCTTGGTACGATATTAGTGGGGCTGCATTTGTTTCGTGAGGAGCAGAAGCTGTCTACCATCAATGCAGAAACTTCTTTTTCAAAAACTGGGATCCTTGCTCCCGTTTTAGCACAGATCGGCGGATGGCTAGGTTGGGAATCCTGGGACTGGAAGGAGAATGGATATTATGGTGTCGAGATGGCAAGCATAGATCGATGGCTGTTTGAAGAATCTAGAATTTCGACTTTGGAATTACCGGAAGAGCCTTTTCCTCCTCCATCGATATTCTCATTCGTTGAGAAATCTCTGAACCATGAACAAGCAAAATTTTTAACGATTGTCGACATAGTATCGAGTTCCACAGCGGCAGCCAGCCGAGAATGTGCCCTGCAGCAAGGTATGCGGCTCACACCACGAACTTTGGCACTGAATGGATTCATTTCCGAATTAAAACAACAAACTACCGTTGAAGAACGGGTTGAACTGTTGCTTCGTTGGGGCCTAACAAGCTCTGTAATCGATACTCTTCCTGACGGCATCAGTGCTCCCCTTCATGAAGCGATAGTTCGGTGCCAACCGGCGCCTCCGAGTCATTGGGGTAGCTCACTACTTGCATTGATCGACAGAGATGATCTGTTCATGTCGATGACGGACGATCGGGCCAGTACTCCAATGTCAAGGTCTCCGTTTATCCAATCCCATGAAGCTGTGCGTGACGTTCATTCGATTGGGAACCCGTCACTTGATGGGACAACTGTGAATTCTTTCGAAGTTTCCGCAGAGGCCGATAGACAATCCATTACACGATTAATTTTCCGTGAGGATCGACGCTATTATGAGGCGTTTAGGATTCTCAATCAAATGAAACCCCCATATGCAGAGTGTTTGCCAGCTCCAGGATTGTCGGAGTCGGAAGTTCTTGAGGCCCAGAAGGAATTAGTTCAGCTTGTGGTGCTGCGGACTTTGTCAGTGCCTGCTGGTAGGGCGATGATTGGGTTTAGTGGCAGGGTACCGCTCCTGACAGAAAAACTGCCAATACCAGCATTTTCTTTGCAGTGCGTCATGAAACCGTCAAATGTGACAATTAGTGCCGAAAAGTCAGCTTTCTCCGAGGATAAAGTTTGCTGGGCATTTTTTCACAATGGTGCATCGACTGGGCTCGCTATATCAAAAGCTGCGAAGGGTATCGATACCTCCTGGATATTGTATAACAAACCAACGGAGCTGACGAATAGACACGCTGGATTTTTGCTTGCGCTGGGTTTGAACGGGCACCTTAAGTCTTTGGCAAAATGGGTCGCTTTCAAGTATTTGACACCTAAACATACTATGACTTCGATTGGTCTTCTGCTGGGCCTTTCCGTTTCTTACATTGGTACAATGGATACATTAATCACACGCCTACTTTCGGTTCATGTAACTCGAATGTTACCTCCAGGCGCTGCGGAATTGAATCTGTCCCCATTGACACAAACAACAGGGATTATGGGAATTGGTCTGCTGTACTGTAACTCCCAGCACCGGCGGATGAGTGAAGTCATGTTATCAGAAATGGAAAATACCGACCAGGAAGAACCATCTACTTCCCAAGAAATACTACGAGATGAAGGGTACCGTTTGGCCGCCGGCTTTGCCCTCGGATTCATAAATTTAGCAAAGGGAGGTGACTTAAAAGGGCTCCGTGATATGCATATTGTGGAAAGATTACTAGCTCTTGCGGTTGGGACAAAAAACGTGGACGTTGTGCACATCCTGGATAAAGCTACCGCAGGTGCTACTGTTGCACTGGCGATAATTTTTATGAAATCAAACGACTCAGATGTCGCTGAAAAGATCGATATCCCCGATACGATTGCTCAGTTTGACTATGTGCGACCTGACATTTTCCTACTTCGAACATTGGCCAAACACCTAATCATGTGGGATTCTATTGCCGCAAGCTATAAGTGGATCAAAACAAATCTCCCATCTATCTATAAGCGTAAATATCGTCTTACAACAATCCATCACCTAAGCACTGATGACATGCCGTTTTTCAACATCGTTGCTGGCCTTTGCTTTGCTATTGGGCTTCGATTTGCAGGCTCCGGTTCACCTCAAGCACGCAACCTTCTTGTTTCCTATCTTGACCAGTTTAAACGTATCTCGCGGTTCGCCGTGCACAATTACGATGAAAAGCTAGCGCGAAATGCGGTTAGAAATTGTCAGGATATCATTGCATTATCTACAGCTGCTGTCATGGCTGGAACTGGAGACATCATAGTGTTCCGCCGTCTTCGATCTCTGCACGGCCATGTTGGCGGAGATATTCCATATGGGAGTCACATGGCAGCCCACATGGCTATTGGGATGCTATTTTTGGGAGGCGGAACATACACGCTGGGAACTTCGAATCTTGGTATCGCCTCTTTACTTTGCGCCTTCTACCCGGTATTTCCCACCACTGTTCTTGATAATAAATGCCATCTTCAGGCCTTCCGCCATCTGTGGGTTCTCGCGGCAGAGCCTAGGTGTCTTATTCCGCGCGACCTTGACTCGCGACGCCCGGTAACAATTACGGTATCCCTAACACTTAAAACAGGCAAAAGTCAGGTTACAATAGCACCATGTTTACTCCCTAATTTAGATGATCTCGCTACTGTAAAGATACAAAGCCCGGATCACTGGGATCTGACTTTAGACTTTGCTGGCAACCAGGGTCTTCGGGACAAATTCCGCCAGGGTGACCAATCTGTTTACCTCCGTAGGCGAGCTGCTTACAATACCTCCTACGCCTCAGAATTTTCTTCCTCCCTGATGGTACTGAGCGACGTTCAGGATACCCCTTCATCTTCCGCCCCTGGCTACTCTCGGGCAGTAAACACTGTGCCGAATTCAGCAGCACCTATTCTCTATTCCCAAGGAAAATCATCTGTTCAAGTCCGATTCCCCGCACGCCACATCTGGGAGTGGATTTTTAACCTTCGGGCATTCCGACTTCTTGATATGGGTGAAAAGGCACTGGTGATTCCTTCCGTACCGTCTCAACAACCAATTACGATATATACCAGGGATCAGTCAAAAATCGTCATTGGCTCCCCTTCATGGTTGCGCCCAAGTGTTGTGGATACAAGGCTTGTGCTTGACAAGACGGTCCAGAATTTGGTGGCCGCTGCAACTGGACAAAGGGTTGGAGATGATATGATCAGGGATCGATTATGGCAACTAAGACTCCTTTTCGCGTGGCTGGACTCAAATGATGACTGGGAGAGAACGGAACCCGCTACCGGGGAAAAACGCAATAGGATGAACCTTAAAAGAATGTGGCTTACGAACGATATTATTGAAGACGCTCGATGGAGGGTGTGGGCTGTTCAGGTGGGTGATAACGATACTGGTGGGCAGGTATTTGAGGCGGACGAAGGAAGAACGAGGTGATGGACATGCAATTCTATTAGTGCTAATAGTGGGTATCTGGATGTCCTAAATTTCCACTTACACCAGTTCATAAGCATGAACGATAAGTTACATGCGCTTTTGTTCGCCTTTACATGCGGTTTTTATTCTCCCGCAGCGGGTATAACGGGTGGAACTGAATGGTACTAGTACCATTTGCTTCACTTCCGTTGACCTGCCAGAAGTGGAGCTATGCTTGCGGATGACATGATATATCTCTGTTATAAGCAATAAGATCTCCAGCGACATTTTTGTCGGAGATACCAACTATTGTGGTATATAGTTAGTATGCGCACGTAGTTACTAACTACCCAGGGAAAGTTATTTGATTGCGTGTCTACGAGAGAATAAAAAAATACCCAATATGAGGATTCGTATTTGACATATTCATGTATATAGGGCTGGCGCTTGTTTCCTGCAACAGCCCCCGGCCCCCCAAAAGACAAGCACAATCACAATGGCCATGTTATTTTTTCTGTTGCTGCCATCCAAACACCGATCGATCCATGCATGTTTCAAGCCACAAGGCGCTGAGTCATCCCGTCGCTCAAGATCGTCAGGGCCGCGATTGAACTTCCCAAAGTGGAATAACCCAGTAACGGGCTTGCGATGTCTGCGATTGATGGGATGGACAACGATACCACTAACTAGTATTCTCTCCCTGATCCTTTCAGGGAAGCCTGCACCCTCAACAAGGCACATACATATAATGATCCCCGAAGAGACCGTTATTGAACTCGCAGATTCCAACCAAGAGCCGAATTTGTTGAGAAGGAGTCAACCATGTCTTTGATCTAGCCCTCGCTGGAAAGGGAACAATCCCTGCAAAAAACGGGGCCGACTGATTGTCTGAGAGGTGGGGTTGAGTCTTGTAATTATTCAAATGACCCGGCGAGAAAGAAAGCAGCCTGAGAGCCGACGACGGACCGGTTGTTGGACATGTAAAGGTTTGTTATTTTCGTGGTTTCTATCTTTTGGTTGATATTTTATTCAGATAGTACTGACTTGAAATTGTCGTCAGAAAAACATGTCCAGTGCACCGAAGACTGGCCGGTATGTAAACGATGCAAACGACTGAACATACGCTGTGTTCGTGGCCTCAAATTGCTTTGGAGAGAGGATGCGGCTCAGAGGGGAATACAATTCGGCCGGGAAGGTATGCCCAGGACCTTTTTTTTATAGGTTTTTTCATCCTAGCAAAAACACAAGTATCAGAGGCATACACTGACTTGTGTAAACTTCCATTGTTAGGATTATGGTCGAAGCCGTCTTCGAAGACCAAAGCACCTACGAAAATCGAGCTCGGTCGTGAATTCCAGCCTGTCCCTGTCGACCAGTATATGGGGCGGTGGTTGTTCTTGAACACAACTTACTCGGATTTTGGCGATGGGAGCGAGGATAAAGTGGTTAAACAATCGTCTATGCAGTTGACGGAGATCGCCCTGTCGATGAATACTCTGGGCCGACCCTCCCCGCAAAGGCCTCTCGGCCATCCGCTCGTGCATTTTTCACCAGTCGAGAGTTTCCTTCTTAGCTACTTTATTCAGGGTATCGCACCATTCTGCTCGTTAAGCAGGGGATGTAACCCCTATTTATCACTTGTCACACCTCTAGCTTTGAATTACCAACAGCCCCATGAGCCGCTGAGGAACATACTACTAGCGATTGCAGCAAACCAGCTTCAGCTCCTTGGCAACCGCAAATATGAGAGAGAGGCATTTATGTGCAAGCAGAAGGCACTACATGGCTTACAGAATGAAATTAACAATAATAAACCAAGCCATGGAGCAGTCGCGACGGTTTTGATGCTTTGTTTCCATGATGCAAGTACACTGATAACCTTTCCTAACCCCTTTGCTGCTGGGGCGTGTTTTTTTTAACAACGTCAATTTTATAGATAACCGATGGGTGTACACCTTCGTGGACAATGCATCTTCGTGGGGGTCTTCAGCTCATGGCAATGCTCCCACACCAAGCATGTGAAAGCGAGACGCTGAAGAAGTTCTTCGTGATGTATTTTGTCGCTCATGACATTATGGGTCGGACGGGCGTAGAAGATCCCTCAGAAGTGGGACAAGTAGACTATTCATGGCTGGAGGGCGACGACCTTGAAGAGGTATGCATGTTTTATTCGAACTGGTAGGATAATACTGTGCCTGTCATAGTCGCATCTAATTTTACCTTATGTGAAAAACATTAGATTGACGTGTTGATGGGTTGCTCGCGAGGTTTAATGACTTTAATAAATAAGATATCAGCTTTAGCCTCAGAGAAGTCGAAGGTAATGTCCCATCTCACATATGTACTTGTCATGTCATACCTGCATACTGAACCAGCGTCGAAGATCGTGAAAACCCGCCAGCTCACACCACTGGAAGAGTCAACTTTCAACACGGAGCGGAATGACATTGAAGCGGCATTACGAGTCCTCCACCAAAAGCCACCTGCCTACGCCTCCCTCCAAGGAGATCTCCTACGGATTGCCGAGACAAAAAGACTCGCGGCGATCCTATACCTGCGCGAGCGCCTGGGAAGCCCCACAGGCCTTTCCTACTTTTATCCTGTTGAGAAGTTTAATCGCCACCACAACGGCCACCAAAAACACAACAATCATAATAATAATGAGAATAATAAGAATAGAATAAACCCATCCATCAGCAATCAGACCATTGCCCCAGGCGCTATGGAGACGTCATCATCAGGATTCAAAGCCCGAGTTGTCGACATGATAATAAGCCTTATGGAAACACTTTCTGACTCTCCTACCCTCCTCTGGCCATTATTTATCATTGGCAATGTCGGCTTGGACGATGAGGAGCATCGGCGTTTTGTTCTTGACAAATTGACGAGAATCCAGAAGACGCGCAACTTGGGTAGTGTTCGAAGGGCGCGTATGGCTGTTGAATCTGGATACCGGGCAAAGGATATAGATTTCCCGCGAGGGAAGGTTTGGGGGGACGATGTGGGACCAGGAGTTATCAGTTTGGCTTGATATATGCAACAATTATTCCAACACTTTTTCTCTCTCCGCTTTTTTTTTTTTTTACTTTTTTCTTTTTTCTTTTTTTGGTTTGCATTCTAGCATACCAGTTTTGTTTGTGCCTTCGTTTTAGCATTATCTTCTTTGAAGATTTCCTATTAATTGTTGCTTTATTTTTCACTTCTTGTTTATTCGGTACTTTGCATCTCCATTTTGAATCCCTCCGACTGACTGTTCATTTTAGATCTTATACCATACTTCGTTATTATTTTTTTTTAGAAAGGGCATTTCTATTTTTCCTGCTCACCCTATTATTATTATTATTATTATTATTATTATTATTATTATTATTATTATTATTATTATTATTATTATTATTATTATTATTATTATTATTATTTATTATTATTATTATTATTATTATTATTATTATTTCTTTGTTTAGCGATTACCAAGTCAGAGCAGAGAAATGGGGCCAATTTCCGCTGATTACTTATTTTGAACTCCCATGCCTTCCTGTTATGAAGCCCAAGCCTGATGGATATTTTTTGTGTGGTGATACATTATTTAATGTAGGAAAGATATGAGTATGTCGCTGGCTTTGGAGGTAGTGGGACGTTTGACATCTTTAGTGACGAAGAGGGTATGTTATGATAACAATAGCCAATCGAACGGACGCACCAACACAACATCCTGCGTACGGGATTGAATATTTCAACTGCTTTCTTCGTATGACCGGTGGTGTTTGCTTGGGCGAGCGAGTAGAACTGCACGGAGTAGTAAGTTACTGAATTAGGATATGTTAATTAGGGCAAGTCTGTCCCAATTGGTGGACATTAGGGTTTGGATGGATGGATATGAAGCTACCAAACCGATCAGACCTAGCTCGTATCCTAGGGTTAGTGGTGAACACGATTGTTCATTTTCCTCCTGAGGCTCTGGGGTCGTCAGACCCTGGAGTGGTATTTAAATCCGCCAAAGTTAGGGGGTGGCAAAAATTTCAAGCTGGCAGGGCAGGTGATGTTGAAAAAGAAAATCAGCCACGTTTTATGGGTCGATGATCGTTTCGACGGCCTGTTTCCGTTTCTAATGTTGGATGACTATTCCAGTTCTGTTTTCTGCTACGTGGGTATTTCTTCTGTTGGCTCAGGAAGAAGGCGGGCCCATGGCAACAAAGGAAGACATCGACCATGCCATAGACACCGAGTCTATACTTTGAAATAAGCTACCCTTCTCACAACAGTCGCTGTTCACCGAACCCTTTCCTGCCTGTAATGAGACACAGATAGTGCCGTTTTGCTACGGGGCCGGAATGTGGAATATATCTCACAGCCCATCTTTTGGCAACGCGCTCAAGGAAGGACAACTTGTCGATACAGCGGCCGATTATTGCTTAGACGCACCCACCCATGAAAAACCTCAGGGCCAGCAGGCCTCTGGAGGATTTTACAGGTCGGTATCGATAATGCCATTGACAACCAGCCCATTGAACGAACATATGCAGAGATCCTTCGCGGCGAAGCGCTGCACCAAATAGGAACATGGCCACGCGCCAAAAATTCCCTTCAATAATAGTCAGACATTGCCCAAACCAGGTTTCTTGAGCACCTTTCGGCCAAATCAACATACACCAAATTGGGAGAATCGATCCCACCCAAGCAAATTCCTGGCCTGCGAGGCTAAGATCTTCCGTAACCCATACAACGTTGATGTGCGTAATGCCACTTTGTCGACGACACCGAGGGTCACGGTAAGAAGAGCTGGGAACTAGAGAGTATAGAAACTGTTAGTCAAACCCAGATCAATGCGTGAAGGAGGAGGACCGAGCGCCATTTCAAGCTCGGTCATATTTTAACAGCACCGGACTGACTGACCATTGGGACCACGACCCAATCGATTTTTCGAACCATTTGCCTCTCTGCTTCGGGAGTCGGTGCAGGTATTCCCCCAATTGACTTATATAAACTGCCGCTTGGCCTACAATCGCCTCGTCAAGGTTTGTCAATGGAACAGCAATGGGAGCCGCAAGTCTTCCGACTCCACTCCCGCCGTTTCCATTGCCAAAATATCCCAGAAATAGACAGATCGAGCACACTCTGCTATTGAAAAATTTCTATGGAGGCTTAGCTTGGAATGTGAAGTGATCCTTGTCCTCGCATGAATCTTAATAAATGGCATCACCGAGATGGGATTCTGAGTGTCTTAATAAATGTAGAGGAGTATCAATTAATTAATCCCAGAAGAATCCTCCATGGCTGAGAAGATCGTAAACAATTGCTTTTCCCCTCTCTAGCGCTGGAGATAATACGGACTACTTCGCGTGTCAACAGGGACATGGTTTGCTGTGGCCATAGTATGGCCAAAAGGAAAAGAAACCCCAACTGGCGTAGCGAAGCCAAAGAACTAGACAGGTTATCTTTTCCAGCAGCAGCCACATCGCATGAAATGATGGTTCATGCATATCTGCACACGATGTACGGGGCACACTTTGACTCGATAGCATCAGGCCACCTGAGGCTTTAGAGATTGCGCATCTTCAATAACGTTTGTTAATAGTGGCCCTTTGGATATGACGGAATCAAGCCAAACTTTCAACGACTTTGTGGGATTGGGCGAGAGGATGGAAGCATCAAATATCTCCTGGTGTTACGGAGCTGTTACAGGAATTCATGGTCGTCATTCTCGCATTGTGTTACTCTGCTAATTGGGATTTTTTCTGCGGGGATTCATACCTTGATGCACGCTCGTCAAATAGTAGGAGAGGAAAGTGTAGCTGCTCTTATATAACTTTTCTGTCATCTAACTGACACCAGAGAAAACAAAACACAAATACGGGCGTACGACCGAGTGCCTTCCTACGCCATCATGCACGATCGATGGCCACTAACTGGACAGCCCTCTTCTAAGGGTACGCGGCTTCATCCGCCACGAATGACAAAGGTAGTATGAACTGTCAACTGTGGAGATCAACAAATAACAGCCTCTACAACCTATATACGGAGTACTCCGTAGCCGAAATCGACTATCTAGCTGACGACTTACTAGATATATCCATCCTATCATCCGTCGAATATTCAGGATCGGCGACATGAGAAGCACTCACCCACCAAGTACGGATGATGGGATCGGAGATCGTTCAACTCCAGCCAAATCAGATGACAAGCCATATGTGACATTTAGCCATTGAAAAAAGCGGGATTGGCTTTTGGGGCTTCGCCTTGTTGTTCACGAAAATTGAGCAATTGGAAGACATGACTACGTGTGTGCAACGTTACTTGGGAGAAGCTGTGGAAAAAGCTTGGTAGGTCTAAGTTCCTGATGAATTTCTAGGATATGATTCCTCAATCGCAAGACTAATGCATGAATAATTTTGTTGAAAGATATTAAAGGCAAGTAATACTGTTCTCCGAGAATTATAGTCCATAAGGACAAAACTTGTCCTAGTGGTTAAGTAACACTACTAGATATTCACAAAGCATTTGTCAATTCTCGCGATTTATATTTCCCTTCTCTGACGAGACGAACGAAAACTAGCAATTCTCCAATATATATGGATGGAAGTCGTCGAGTTGTCATACGATTTAGTCCGAGGCCTCACCCTGTTAAGCCCGATCTTCAGACGGTGTAACGATTATAGTTTCGGGTCGGGCAGTAGATGCATAATAATAGAATAGATCCAGAAATGCGGAACATTCCACCATGTACACGTTTCGTATTCGCATTAGGTTTAGAAATTGATTTCCCTGGCTTGTTCTTTTGTGAGGCCTGAGTGAAATTCTTTTAAGGTTGTAGAGTTTACGGCGGTACATTTATCGGGTCCATTAGAGGCGCTAGTACTGTTATCTGGGGGATCTAAAAATGGTGTTATGCCTGGGTCGAGGTTTTCACGCGTTCGCTTTCCCGTTTTGATTCTGTTCCTTATTCATGCTTTCCTCACTTTTCTTTTGATTAAAAGAAATAAAAAGTCAAAATTTTAGCTAAGATATCGACACATCTCCATGTTTTCTCCACTAGTACTCGTCGTACGAGATAGGCGTTGACCCTTCACTGTCTGAGCCTCGTTCATAACATCAACCGTCATTGCCATCCCACTTGCCAAATGCCACAGGATATGGCAATGAAATAGCCAGATGCCGGGATTATCGGCGCGAAACCGTAAGACAGCATGCCCGCGCCGGGGTATCTGCACCGTATCTCGTAGCAGCGCTGTGTCAAGGTCTTTCGAAGAGGGACGGTATTGTTGATGCTGTTGATGAGGGTTGAATGGGTTATATGAGCCCCAACCGCGAGATGAGGCATGAACAGTGAGAATGAAGAAGTCGTGACCATGCTATATTTTTAGTTTAATTTGGTGAGTTGGTATCAATATTGCATTGTTGTGGAGGGTTTGGGTAAAGGAGTTTTATGGAGATGGATGTGGATGTCTCAAACTCGCTTACAAGGTGAAACGGATGCGGCCCCTCGTCCAGATTATTAACAACAAGATCAACCCAGACAGGCTGACCCCCTGTCGAAATGGCGAACTGATTTTTGTCCCAAAGGTGTGGATCAAGGGCGACTAACGGATATGGAGGGTCGGATTGCGGGCGCCAGGACGTCTGATTAAAATAACCAAATGGAATGTTCTGGTTCTTGGACATTTGGGATATTTTTGTATATATGACGTAGGTTTGCTGGGCTTCACGTGGCAGGCTGGAGAGGAGAGTTGGAGTGGATGATATTTGAGTGAGGTCTATGTGATTAGCTGAGAGAAGAGGCAGGGGCTGTGGAATATAGGCTTTCATGTTATTTGGGTTAGTGCCGTATATTGGAAAGATTTGGAGGGAAGTCAGTGCTGGGTTGGGGTATTTGAAGCACCTGAATCTTGTCAGCTAGAGGAATACGGGAGAGGATATTTTTCTTGGATGAGGGGTCGCTCTTACTCGGGATCCAATTGCACAGTGAGGAAAGATTCGGCTCGAGCATTTCCATTATGTCGTAGAACAAAGTCTACTCGTTGGCCCGGATAGAGGACCCCTATGGATTTTGAATTGGATCTTTTTGGCTGCTTTAACTGCTCCACCTCCAAGCCTCCGTCAACATGGACAAGGCTTAAATACCCTTGGGAAAAACCAAGTGACACGCCTGCAAGAGATCTGAAGCATCGCATTAGAGAGGGGTCTGTTCCTTCTTAGGATTTAGGAGGGAACGCCCACCCGGTATTCACGACTCGGACTCGGTATGACTGGGTAGGGTCTATTATAAAGTGAGGTATAGTATTTTCACCGGAACAATCTATAGGACGTGCTGGGACTGCCATAGCGCAATCAAAGCGGCCAACGCCATTGATAAGAAGAGAATCCGGTACAGGCTGGCGAATATTATATTAATTTTGCTTAGATTTAAAATGGCTGGGGGAGGGTGAGGGGGAGGTACTTCATTCCCATATGATGCTGCCCTCATATACCATTTCAAGACATCGTTCGCAGGTCTATGGTACCAGTCCCCTACCAGGAACAGAATTTCTTTTTGATACTTATACTTCAAGATATCTGATTCCATGTGTCGGTATTGGATTCCTCGAATAGCGGTTGTGGTGGGGCGATGAACCACTAGTCCACCATATAATCCATCTGCTCTTTGCAAACCGGAGTGAGCATGATACCTGGTTAGAGATCAGTATGTTACTGAGAAAAGGATATGTACATATAAATATGGGATTTGAACCTACCAATACGTTCCGCTTTGCGAATCGGAAATGACGAAATCATAGAGAAAGGAATCGCCAGGATTAATAGCACACTGGGTTACCCCTGTTGTGCCATCCATTCGGTTTGCATCTTCAGGAAGTTAGCACCAGGCAAGTCTTGTACGTTATTCAGTGTAAACACCTCTCATATGCAGACCATGCCAGTGCAACGAAACACCTTCATCCTCCAAACTGTTTTTTACCTCAACGATCAAACGATCTCCAGATCGAGCTTCAATGAGAGGGCCTGGAGCATGACCTAGTCATGATTGGAAAAGTCAATCGATTGGCGCTCACGCTAGTCATGCTTTTTAGAACTAAGTGGGCCACAGGATCATGGTGGATCATGGGCATCCCAAATCCGAAACAAGGATAAGCAGCAGACACACCATTAATAAGATAAACGCGTTTTAACACTCCATCTGGACGACGATAGCCCGCAGTCACCGTCCAGTTGAGGCGGATTGTCGTCGCAGGCCGATAAATGTGCTCTTCAGGATGCAGCTCTTGAGTACCAGAGTGGAGCGATTCGCCCAGAACCTGGTGTTCGGACAAAAAACTCGGAGACTTTGGGAGTGTCACCCCCAAGAAACTTACCAACAAAATCAAGAAGAGGACTGCTGTTGCCAAGTAACCTCTCGACCAGGTTGCTCCTTGGCTCATCGTATCAGCATGAGCCGGCAGCGACGCAAGGCTTGGAGGAGCTTGGAGATCATCGCGTGGTTTGCGCACTCTTCGCCGGCTGGACGTTCGCTCCATCCGGAAACTGTGTTAAAGCCGATGGAGATAGAGCCCAACTCTTGGGGTGGAAACAGAGCTGACACAGATATGCAGCCACCCTCAAACAACATTACACAGATAATGAATCAGTTTGCTTGGCTTGCTGGCCCCATGGAGAGTTGGTGGCCGCCAGCTGCCTTTTTATCCTGTGCTGAGGGGTTGAGTAGAGCCGTCATGTTTGCACCGCCACCAGGAAGAGCAAGCCGCCCGACTTGACACCCCTGACACCTGGGATAGAGCTTCTTAGCTTTCTTGGAAACAGTTTCAAAATGGACGCTGTATGGCTTGGTTTGGGTTTGCCCAGATTTTGTGTACGTGTGTTTTGATCTTGCGGTCTACCTGTATCCAGCTGAGCTGTGGTAGATTTGGCAAATTGATTTATAAACGGGAGGAGGCGGAAGTCAATTTGCCAATTCGACAAAGCTCTTGTCCTCCCCCGCTCCCTCCAGTGGAATAACTATGAATCTTACTCAAGCTATTCCCCGAGGTTATGGCTCTATTCACCTTTTTTCCCCCGGAGATCAATGCTCTCTCTGTCTGTTAACACTCGAAAATACACCACTTCCGTAACTCAGAGCTTAGGGAAATGGCTATTCGTTTTGTGAAAATAGGATTAGCTATTGCTGCAGTACGTATGGCTTTCTTGTTCTTCCTCTGACATTCCTCTTGCTGAACATAGCCTTTGCCTCATAGTTCTCTGGCCTATTAGCAGCAATCCTCCTAATTTTATTACTTGACGTTGGCGGTGCCGAAGTGGTTCGAAGCTTGAAAGATGTCGACCATGTCATCATATTTATGCAGGAAAATCGGTCATGGGATACTGTATGTTCCGATGCAACAATATTATATTCAGTGTACAAATATTAACTCAATCGCAAGTACTTCGGGACTATGGCCGGCGCAAGAGGGTACAATGACCCCAACGTACAGATTAACCCAAATGGCCGCCCCTTGTGGTACCAGTCAGTCTCCTACAACTTGAAACTGCAGTTTTAACATACTTACATGTTCTAGACCAGTTGATTCGAACCTGTCAAATGACACAAAAACCCTACTTCCTTGGTACTTAGGCTATCTGGAGGGAAACTGGTCACAAGCCATACAGTGCATGGCTGCTGGAAGCAATGGCTATACAGAAAATCACGCCTCCATAAATGGCGGACTCAATGATGGATGGGCAAGGAACAACACGCCATGGAGTTGGGGTTATCTTAAACGACAGGACCTACCTGTTC
The DNA here is from genome assembly GCA_001883825.1 of Emergomyces pasteurianus Ep9510. Lineage (NCBI taxonomy): Eukaryota > Fungi > Ascomycota > Eurotiomycetes > Onygenales > Ajellomycetaceae > Emergomyces > Emergomyces pasteurianus. The sequence continues at coordinate 20,493 of LGRN01000172.1, read as the reverse complement.
AGTTTGCCATTGCAGAAGGTTGGACTGTCGGTGATATGTATCAAGTGTGTGCGCCCGCTCATCCACAAAGACGCAACGTTTCGAGACTAACAGTGAGGTAGGAATCGCAAATCACTGCAACCAACCCGAATCGAGTCACGTTGGTTAGTGGGACCATCAACGCTCCTGGCAGCCCGCAGTCGCCAAATGAAGGAGGCGTATATATAGATAATACCGAAACTCCAGGTGAGTTGCTCTAGGAAGTCTCTGTTCAGCGGTGGAATTTTGAGCTAATTTAGTCAACTAGGGTGCGAGGCTCCCAATCTCAACTGCTACCCTCTCAAATGGAAAACAATATTCGACATATATGAAGCCGCAGGCGTTTCCTGGCAGGTTTATCAAGGAGTAGATAATTTTGATGACAACCCATTAGCCTGGTTCGAGCAGTTCCAGAATGCGTCGTCAGACTCAGCATTATCGCGGAAAGGAATGGCATATTTGGGACTCGATGCTTTCTATGCAGATGCTGCCCTCGGTACCCTACCGCAAGTTAGCTTTATCGTCGGCCCACGGGAACTGTCCGAACATGCCCCATATTCTCCTTCTGACGGAGGCTGGTTGCAGCATAAGATCTTAGACGCGGTGGTTAAGGGACCACGTTATGGTAGAAGCTTGCTCATGATTAGTTACGATGGTACATTTTTCTCCCTCCTATGTTTGAAGATATATCAATACATCAAGCTGACCGAATTCGCAGAATCTGGCGGTTGGGGAGATCATGTCCCTCCATACCACTCACCAGAAAACACACCTGGTGAATGGTTGGAGGACCCGTATGATCTTTTTGGGAACATATACACCGGCCCTGGTTCGTACTTCCGGCTATTGTTAATTTAAAATATACTGTCGCTAGCGAATCAACCCGCTACTAACCAAACTCAATAAAATTAGGAGTCCGGGTTCCTTTTTACATCGTGTCCCCCTGGACACGCGGCGGACATGTTTTTACCGAACATGCGGACCACAACTCGCAAATCCTTTTTATTGAAGAATGGCTTACTGCAAAAGGGTTTGATAACATCAGGACAGATGAAATGGTCCATTGGAGGAGGCAGAACATGGCAAATCTCCTGAATGCACTGGATTTCGAGAACGTATGTCAAGAAACACAAAAGCATGATGGCTATTTTGCTCTACCCCGAACATTTATATGTATATTCTGTTTGATTAACTGTCATGTGGTATATCTATATAGCCTGACCTCTCCATACCGGACATCCCAAAACCAAAACCTCCGCACCGCGACTCCCGCGGCGAATTCGACGGTTCAGCATTTTGTGAATCGCAGTTCCCTGATCCGAGACCGCCTCCACCATTTTCCGCCCAGCCTGACACACTACCTAATATCGTCGAAGAGGGCTATAAGATGTGCACAGGCCAACTAACCGAGGGGCGGTATCTCGTTTTCGAAAGTGAAAATGGCCGCCTACTAACCCACAACCGCCCAACGCAAAACAAACATAATAACGCACCTACAATAACGACAATACCAGCACAAGCGCCCTCGCCTAATAATGAAAAGCATGAAAAGGACAGATACCGGCCTCAAAATGCCCGGTGGATAATCCACTACTATAACAACAATAGTACCGACATTACGGTCGTCGCGACAAACCAGTCGAGTCCGTTTTTGGTGTCGAGTTTTGATAGGGAGGTATGGCTAGGGCAAGAGGGAAGACAAGTTTCTACGAGAGGGGAGGCCGTACCAGTGGATATTCTGTTTTCTCCCGGGAGCTTGGATGAGAATGGAGAGAAGAGGGGCTATTCGATAGCATATGCGTCATCGTCGACCGGCGGTGGCGGTGGCGGTGGTATAGGTAGTAATCCTTCCAGGTATATAAATGTTGATCGGGAAGGTAATGTCCGTGTTGGGGAGAAGAGGGAGGCGTTCAAAGTGATAAGCGTTACATTTTATGATTAATGACGGTATACACAGCGTTTTGACAATGGCGTCACGGAAAGGGGCATTTTTGAACCATAAGATATGATGACTCTCAGAATATACTATAGAATTTGCCTGGGGTGTTTGGAATAGCTGCTATCATGATATCAAAGCAAAGTGTATGGATTAACTAGAACCTCTACTAATATAATTTGTTTTCCTTGGGTGGAACCAGCGTATCAAAGCCATATCACGCTAAAACCAATTTGAACTGCTGACGGGTTCAAAGCGAAATCATTATTTAACGGGACGAAATTGGTTCAACCCCAACGAGGTTATTGTTAGACAATCAAGTATCAAATCCAGCGTGCTGTGCGAAACAGTAACTGGATAGATTCGAACGAACGCAATTAATTATTTTTAAGCAAAATTCCCGGGCCATGTGGGTTATGATAATAGTACGGCACAATGAAGCCTTCATCTGTATCGTCTACAGCTACAATTTTTCTTTTCAAATAATCACAGAATCAACAAGCACATATAGGCCGGATAGCAAAGAGGTTTATAACTCATTTATAAAAATTGACACCATGTAAGATTAGTGTACGTTGGCAGGCCAAAGAATCGCTTGAATTTTGGATCTCGAAATTAGTGCTACGGGAGTACTGTGCACCAGTCTCCGCTATTTGAGTGAAGGATATGTTTTTCAGCACGCCCGAGCACGCCTTTACCGGTGATGACACTACGGTCTCCATTCTGTGGCTCCGAATCCGCATATATACTGCTACGGCTCCGTAATATTAGCGACAGCCTGGTGCTTCCTCTCTTGACCACCTTCATCAACGGACAATGGTCGCCGCATAGGAGCCGTACTGGCTTTCCTGGGATTAGGTGCTTTAAATACTTCATCAAGCTCCTCCAGTGTACGTCCTTTAGTCTCCACGTAGAAGAAGTATATAAACACAAATTCAAAGACGTCCCAAAAGACGAAGAAGACATAGAACCAGTATTTGATCTAATGATCTTTTTTGTTAGGCTTCGGTAAGGCGGGGAAGGTGGGGAGGAAGAAAGAGGAGCAGGAAGCAAGCGGAGTATTGTGGGTGTATGGAGGGCAACGAGAAGGGAGAGTGCGTAGAAATATAACTCACATTATTCAGCGCAACCGGGGCAGCAAACGTGTTAACGAATCCAGCAGCACCAGCAACGAGCTGGTAAACTCCCATTCCCTTGCCTCTCATATCGTTTGACATAACCTCACCAGGGTATATGGGCTGCATTGATGTGAATGCAAATGCAAACACCGAGCCAAATACATAAATAAACGCGATCGACGCGGATGATGATGTTGTACTCCCAGTGTTCGTATAGTCGGCTGCTGTACCTGCGGCAATTGCAAGGGAAATTGCCATCCCCCCTGTACAGCCAAGTAACATCTTGCGCCGCCCGATTATATCGTGACAGCGTGCTCCTATCATTGCAGGGATCCATCCTGTGATGGCGTAAACGATGTTGAGGAGGAGTTTTGTGTCGGTATCCGTCACTCCAACGTTATCAAGGAGGTACGGTAGGTAGTAAGATGCAACGCTTAAAGACAAGATCAATAGTGTCAGCAAAACATGACCATTATCTTGGGTTCTTTTGCCCTGGGGCAGCTTTGTTGACTGTTGGACCATACTTGTTACCAGAGAATTGCCCAAACCACGAAAATGAGACATTCAGCATCATCCTATAGCGGCGAGAACGAGAGTTGAATAACACCCGGATATCAAAAAAGTTTCGCCAGGTCAACGTGCCTTCCTTACGTAAGGATTCGGCCATTTCGTCCATTTCAAGTTTAACCAAAGGGTGGTTCGAATCGCCGTTTGCGTGATATTTGGCCAATATGGCCCTTGCTTGCTCACCTCGTTCCTGCCCAATCAACCTAGTATCATACTTAGTTTTACTGATACTCTTATACAAGGGGCCATAAACGTCGCATACCATCTGGGAGATTCTGGGCAGAACCAAATTCCCAAACACACGATTCCTGGACAAAGCATTTGAATCCACAAAGGGACGCGCCAGTCACTGTTCCCCAAGTGTGCGAGGTGCTTATGGCTCCCATACACGGAGGAGGTAGCAATTATGGAACCCTATCAAGGGGCGTGCTGGGATTAACAGATAACTCGGAGAACGGAGAGTTTATAACGGGATGAAGCTACCAACCACGTAATAAAATGTGTTATACATGCCCGCAACCGTCGCACGGTATTGCGGTGGTGCAACCTCGATAATATATAGCGGCGCTGCGGTGCAGGCAACGATGGCAAAAAAGGAGAGTAAAAACCGTCCGCCAATGAATACACCTAAGGTAGGAGCTAGAGCTGTCATGATAGTCGCGATACAGACTCCGAAGCAGCCGATGAATATAGGTAGCCGTCTCCCCTTCCAGTCCGCTATCCATATAAAAAGTGCACCAACCATTTGGCCAACCTAGTGATTGTGTCAGGGGAATTGATTTGTAAACACACTTTATGGGAGTAGGGTGCGGTACATTGAAAATCGCGAAGACAATCCCTGTGCCAGTATTACCCGTCGGTGGGAGGTTATAGTACTTGACATAGTTGGGGAGAGTGTTTATACTGCCCATCAGGCTACCATCAAGTCCTAAACAATTACAATGGCCGAGTTTAGCTTCGGAAAATAGAAATAGGCATTGGGCTTGTATCAAACACGTCTTACCGTTCATAGTTGATGTTAGAAAAACGAGGGCGCAGAAGAGATACATGCGGAGATACCCATTTCCCAGCCAGTTAGGCTTGGAGTGTTCCAATACGTCGACAAGTTTTTCATTGCCGATAGTCTTGATAACATCACCTCCTCCTTCATGCTGTTCAGGTTTTGACTCGCTTACCTCCATCCCAAAAATTTGACCAGGATATTGTAGAAATATTCTTGCCCTTTTCTTGTATTTTGTGGAGGTGACAATTTGGCCGATTTAAATAGGGCCCTGGAAGGGAATATCCCCCGCATTGAGGCTAGCCTGGTCTAAAGTTCATGATTGCCGCTCTGAAATCCTGGATATCCGGTATTTAGCTCAAAGCTAAATGCTGACCCCCGGAAGCAGATGAAGCACGGGATGAAGACACTTGGATTTTCCATCTTGTTGTCGCATTTTTTGCCGAAGCAGGAGGTTGATGTAGCATTCCCATGGCCTTTTCGCTGTGTCAGTTGTGGGTCTGGAAGCGGCAGCGATGGGCTCCCCGCCCCGCAATGCGGAGGATAGATAAGGGAAATACGACACAGTGAGAATATTAACTCGAAACACGAATGGAATGAAACCATATAGCCCGTTGCTGGTCGTTAGCAGTATATTTTTACTGGGGCAATTACTGTACGGAGTATTGTTTTTTAAGCATCGACTACTATTACTAGTTAGTTAAGCATCAACGGGTGAGCCTTTTGGGAGAAGCGAGATTGTGGCGTTCGAACTTCGGCCCTAGATCTTGGGAGAGCTTGAGCTTAACTGAACGACAGACACTATGCCAATCTAGACCCGGCGTTGCTTCCGTGTTTTAATAGGTTGAGAGGCGCAGCCGAGTTCTGATTTTCTCTGCTCTTGTCCTTTTCTCTTCAAAGAAAAAATAAAAATAAATAAAAATAAAAAATAAAAAATAGAAAAAAAAATCGAAAAAATCGATAGAGGTCTATTGAAATATTGTAAATTTTAATAGCTGGTGTTTACTTTGGGGTATGGGTTTTGCAGATATAAAAATTCTCAATCACCATCGGCTCCCGATTAAGCATCATGCCCCTTAACCCTTCTCTTCCCTTCTTCTTTCAACGCCTCATCATCCGGTCGCTTCAAACCCACTTGCGGCATCAAGATCACAGCAAGGAAAAATGCCAAGGCGGCAAGCCCCGCGCCGAAAAGGAATATGATCCGGAACCCCTTTTGATATGCCGGAACAAGGACCGAACGGACACGGATAGCTTCTGATTCTGCAAGAGTAGAAAGGAATGTGTGAGGACTCCTGAGGAGTTCACGTGCTTCCTTCCTGTGAAGGTTGAGAGTTGAAATAGACGATGATATAATGTTGTATATGATGGTTCCCGAAGCGGCAAGCCCGAGGGTTCCGCCGAGATTTCTGACAAAGCTGCCGTACAGTCAGTAGCTAGAATTGTGTTGCATTTGTTTTATGTTTGTCTATGAAGGTCGTCTCACTCACTTTCTAAATGATGTCACCACCGCCATTTCACGCCGTTCAACTCCCGCCTGAATCGCAATGAGGGCTCTGAAATATTTGTTAACGGCTTGATTCATTTGTTTATATTCCATTACTTACGGTTGTAATGTATTCCCTACACCAATACCGGTCATCACTCCATAACCTATCTGTTTCGCAAGACCTGAAGACTGATCAAGCGTCGAGAACAGACCAAGGCCGACTGCCCAAATAGCCCACCCTAAGAGAATGCACTCTCTATAGCGGCCTGTCCAATGCACGAGAAGGCCTGAAAATGTGCTGCCGAAGGCTACTCTAATTTTAGTAAACAGGGGTAAATAAAGTAAAACAAACGAAAATATGGAGCACAATAAAAAATAAATTTTATGAGTGCAGGGCCATAGCCGACAGCCAGCCAACAACTCGACATTCAGTGATACAAAAAATAAAATAAAATTCGAACTCACTCTGAACCAATGTAATCGGAAGCAACAATGAGGCTGCTTTGGCCGCCGAGTAGCCGTACACCAGCTGGTAGAAGGTAGGAATGTAGTAGAGCTGGACCAGGAAGTTCCAGCCATTGACAAACATCGTCAGACATGCTCCATTGACAAGACGGGCTTTGAAGATACGCATCGGTACGAGAGGCACGGATGTTCCCTTCCATTGCCAAACAACAAACGCTGCCGAGACACAAAACCCGACGACCAATGTGGCAATGACTTGGGTTGAGTTCCACGGATATTTACCACCACCCCATGTCAGGCCAAGCATGAACACCGCCGTCCCTCCAAGGGCAATAAAAGCTCCGAAAAAATCTATATTTTGCAGTTTCAGTTTCCAGTCACCTTCAACTTTTCTCAGAGGCATGAAGAACATCACGCAGCATGTGGTAAATATCGTGAGGGGTAGATTGAGGCGGAATATCCACCGCCAAGAGGCTGGTGATATCGATGCCAGGGAACCACCGATCACCGGCCCAATGCCGTTTGCAAGGGCTGTTACAGAGCCTAGGATTCCCTGATATTTTCCTCGCTCTCGGAGGGGGACGACATCACTGACTATCATCTGCGCCACAGTCATTAGTCCACCACCACCAATGCCAGTGAAGGCTCGAAATATGATTAGCTGCGTGGAAGTTCGTGCGACAGAGGCCGCCAGGTTTCCTATGAAAAAGATGGCGAGGCCAATGTAGAGAACCACTTTGCGTGACCAGATATCGGAAATGCGCCCGTAGAGTAGCTGGAAACATGTCGACGTTCTTTTGATATTTCCGATTCGCAGGTTTTTTTGTTAATAGAATGTTCCATTGCCGTTACAAAAAGAGAAGCTACACGTACACGAAATATCCGGAGGCAATCCAGGACGTTTGCTCCCCAGCAGCCAGTTCATTTGAGATGATCGAAAGACTGGCTGCCAAAGTGGTTTGATCCATCAAAGCGAGCAAGTCAACACTGGCACAAGCTAGGAATATCTGAAGCTGTTTAGCGTAACCTGAGGAGTCACCGATGTAGAAGATCAAAAATAGAAATGAAGGAAAAACCTTACGGTAATGATAGTACGCGTTGGGACGAAATTTGTCTGCTCATTGAAAATGTGAGGACTTCCGTTCTCAAGATCTTTGGGCAGTACATTGCCGTTGTCATCTGGCGTCCCTGCCATTGAATGTTGTGTATCCCTTTGGACACTGACGCCCGTGTTCATTTTTCTGGATCCTAAAAGCAGTACTGTAGTACTAGTAGCGTGGTGGATGAGAAAAGAACAGATGCTCGGTGGGAGATAATAACTTCAACCGGATTTGTTCAGGGCTTGTAACCCTGTAACTTACCGCGTAGATCAGACACAGAGCACGGAGTAGTTATGGTTAATTAAAGTTGTGCAGCCGATTGATACCCGCTCGTAGATCTTCCAGGGAACTCCAGAGTAAACTGGTAGTTGGTACGGAGTACTCCACACTTATAAATTATATAAAAGTTATTGAGTAAAAGAACATCCATGTTAAATAGAACAATACTTAACGTGCAAAACAATCCAGTAAAATAAATATGGGGAGTTTCTATAATCTGTGTAAGAGCTGAATATAGGACTTTTGGAATCTTCTTTCGCAGTAATAATCTCCGTATTCGTAGTTTATTTACTCAGTTCTAGTAGCACAATAACTCTGGCTGAATATTCTAATACAGTTTAGATCTATGATTAAGCACTGTTTAGTGCAGCTCATGGCAGCCCCTCGGAGTCTCCTCATCATGATTAAGTACTCCGTCTGTATCCAATCAATTGCTTCTTACGAGTAGCTTTATCCTCATATTACGGAGGAATGACGGAGTAGAAGATTGCATCCCGTCGACACGCGCGTACAAGTACGGAGTACCGAGCTATCTAATGAATATGCTCCGTATGGGCTCAGTCTTATTGTCCCCACTCGTTTCAAATAGAACTGGCACAGAAGTCAAGGGAGTGTGGGTATATCTCTCACCACAGGTACCTTAGCCCTACATGCTGCCCTGCGTTCGAGTTTGTCTTTTGTTGGGTAAAGTAGTATGAAGTGGAGCAAAATAAAGCGGGCCGACGGCTGCTAAACTTCCCTAAAAACTTGGAGTCGATCTCAACTATATAAAAACTACTCGGTACCAGCATATAGATATCCGGGACGGAGTACCCAGGTAGCAGATCTCGCTTTGGTCCCGCAAGAGGCCCTCATAAAACTAACCCTTTGTAACATCAGATAACCACAAAGGTACCAACTTCGTATCTGATGTTCAGAGTCACCACCGTTGCGGAGTATCCATTGCGTCGGAGGGAGAGATGCGATTTCCAAAGAAAAAAATAACGGGGAGGACCTTGGGGGTTATACAACTTGTGGGCCGCCCAACAAAATGGGAACAAGTAAGTTATGCACCTGGCAGATTGATAAGTTAATTTCAAGGGACCGTTAACCTCCAACATCACTTCCTGACTTTTGTCCAATGGTAATATACCTCTGCTTTGGGTCATGAGCGAACGTTATTTTTTCATTATGCGTATTGCAAAACGACCCATCGAAGGAGAACTGGGGTAATTCCCCCAAGGTGGATGCCAAGGTGGAAGGACAATGGTATGAAGACATCTCAAGGGGCCATAACGAGTCTTTTATAAATGATCAGACCTGTGGCAGTTCTTTCCTAACTGCTTCCGTCTGACTTGACACTTCCCCTGAATAAACGGGAATATTCGAACCGGGGTCTATTTCTTTGCATTTTTGAAATAGAGTAAAATTAAACATGGCCAATTCGAACCCTTTGAATGTATATTCCGGACCTGAAGCTCTGAAAAAGTACTTCAACCCCGATTGCCAGCCACCACTCCCACTTGTGGAAATCCCAGAGGTTCTGAACCCTTTCTATGAGCATGGTGTACGGATATATGCCAAGATGATGACAATGCACCCTGCAAATAACGTGAAGGCTATCCCAGGTACGTACGTCGGCAATAGCGCACTCAAAGATGAAGACGCATGGAGCTGATTACAAGCCGACATTTGCGCATTTAGCGATGAACATGCTTGAATCCAGCGTTGTCCCGGGCAAAACGAACACGATTATTGAATACAGCTCTGGCTCGACAGTCATTTCAATGTCGATGATCGCAAGGGTATTTCACAATATCAGTGATGTCCGAGCCTATCTCAGTAACAAAACAAGCCACACAAAGTTAAAATTAATGCAATTTTTCGGGCTTGACATCACCCTCTTTGGGGGGCCTTCGCAACCAGACCCACAGGACACGCGCGGCGGGATCCAGAGCGCACGAAGAATGGCGACTATTTCTGACGAAATTGTCAACCCAAATCAGTATGAGAATGACAAGAACTGGCAAGCACACGTCCGATGGACGGGACCGCAGATTTTTAAGCAGCTGCCTGAAATAAATGTCATCTGCACGGGGATGGGCACATCGGGGACAATGACAGGAATCGGAACGTATTTCAAGCAAGTGAAGCCTTCCGTCCTAAGGCTTGGGGTTTGCACAGCTCCGGGTGACCGAGTTCCAGGGCCCAGATCTCATGCTCTTCTCGATCCCGTTGGGTTCCCGTGGAAAAGCGCCGTCGATGTGATTGAAGAAGTAAGATCTCCTGAATCTTACGCGATGTCTCTCGATCTGTGTAGAGATGGTCTGATCTGTGGGCCATCATCCGGGTTCAACTTACGTGGCCTTGTTCAAATGTTGAGCAAGCGCAAGTCAGCGGGGACCCTGGGAGGGCTAGCAGGCCCTGATGGTTTAATCCACTGCGTTTTCTTGTGTTGCGATCTTCCATACCAGTATATCGAAGAGTATTTCCAGAAATTGGGACCAGAGAAATTCCATCCCATCCATAACGAGGTGGGTGTTAATAAAAAATATATGCCTCCCACATGTCAATCATTGCAAAGTGGACCTGAAACTAACGAATCTCCAGAATTTGGCCAAAGTTGATACTTATCGTTACGACGAGAGCTGGGAACGGCTACCAACCGACCTGCTTCCCCGCTTCTACGAACCTCTTGAAGCAGTGAAAGGATATTCCTGGACGACCATAAAGGCGAAATCACAGAGCTATGTAATTGATCTGCGGAAGCAAGTCGACTATGAGAGCTGGCATCTACCAGATGCTATCAATATCCCACTTAACAGCCTATCGTCTGGTAACCCCAGTCCATTCGCAGACCCCAAGGTATTGGAAGCACAATGGTTGGAGCTGGAAGATATCTTCGGCCAAATAAGAAATACTTCAAGCTTTGATGCCAGACGTGTCCTCGTACTGTGCTATACCGGAGATACTGCTCGCGTGGCAACCAGCATTCTGCGAGCTAAAGGCTTGGAGGCAGACTGTATCCGTGGTGGTTATCAAGCCATTAATGCCATTGTGGCAGGAGGATTGACTGCAGGGCCAAAATCGCAATTAGACTCGTTAAGGAGGGATATCTTGGTATAAATGCGAGTGATGGGGCGGCGTTATCCTGTTTTCTGTTCGTTTCGCTTAGTAGTTAGTACTAATAGTAGTATCCATTTGTCCACCCGCTTGAATATCACGTGATTCGAAGCAACCAAGACCGGTTCCACTTTCAGATTCGACAAGCTTCAATTTTATTTCGCAACAAAACTAGTAGTTAAAGACAAATAAATGTACGGAGTACATGGACTTTGCATAAATATGCTGTATTATTCACACCGCTTAAGGGGAATGCGCTCCTGAAAATGACAACCAACCAAATATCAGCCTTGTGCCCTTGACATAAGCAAAGCTGTTAGTTATCGCTACTACCCCTAAACTAGTACGGTCATTTCTGCAGTGTGACTGTTAAAATGATGATCTTATCTATACTGTGCCGCATGATTTGGCAGGTTGGGCTTTGTTCGGACTGCATCGGGCCATCTGGGAATGGGAGTGGGCGGGACGGAAATGTGGACGCAGTGTAACCTTGTGGTAAATATTCAACTACGTTCGCCTTACTCCGTACATTTCTTCAACTCGATTGGTATTGTGTATAGTTTGGCCGGACGGAAGGGAACTTAGGACCCGTATTCCGATTCTAAGAGGGGCATCGTTTGATCCCCGAAAAGTTCGTGTACAATGTTGTCATTCTCCTTGAGCCCACACGACCAAGCTTTCGTAACGGCGATTGTAATGCATGTAAGGATTTAAATGCACTATAACATTATCGGCGTCCATCATCGTGCCAATGTGATGGTCTTGCTTTTCGTCCCATATGATGCTCTCCAGAATGTGCTCTTGTTGCTACTACCTAGCGCTAAGTGGGAAAGGCAAATAAATAAGTGAAAATCTGGACCTATCATCCAACAGGCCAAATAAACTTAACCCCTAGCTAGAATAGAAATTAATCCCGTCCAATCTCCAAATCAATTCGTACCCCATCACTCCAAGGGCGGTTTGTGCGGGCATTTCTGGGAGATGGGCACCATCAGCAAAACGTCAATACTCACTTATTGACCGAACTTCAGAATAGTAGGTACTGACGGGGTAATTTCGCGACCCGGCTATTAATAAGGAAAATTCATACTTACTTGCAGCTGTGGGTATTCACCTCCACATTTGTTGTAGCACGCGAGTTTAGCAGAATTTGCGCAGTGACATGACTATTGATCGTCCTTCTCCGTTAGGAAAGCTTGTTTTTATTCACTGATCAAATTCAACATCCAAATTCTCAAGTGTGTATGAAGCTTATATACCTGTGGCCACACTTGCGAGCAGGCAATGTTGTCGCATTCACACCCAGCCGTCTTAAGTTCCAATGGAAGCGCGGAGGCCATGGGCAAAATGGCCAAGAAGAAAGTCATAAACTTCATATCGAATGTGAGGAATCTTTCTTTGCTTTCTTTGTGAGATGCGATAAATATTGTTGTGGATCCTAGGCTCAATGTACGATATGTATTATGAACGTCAGATCGCTGCGGCGCGGGAGCTCGGTCTTACTATATATGTATGTATAGTAATATGTGTGAGAGAAGATTTTCTGACATCAACTGTCACTGCTAGAGCACAGAAATCATTTTCTCTTCACATTCTGCTAACCGCGATGGAGTCAGATACAGAGGGCCCTTTTTATCCGGCGAGAAAAAACAAAATTTAACAAAGACTGGTACCAGGGCGGCGTTGCAGACAATGCCTGATCTAAGATTCAGCGACTCCCATAGACGTGGGTTAGATCGGCTCTTAGTTGCGATAGAAGTTGGGAACACAAACCTGTTGGTTATTGGTGTTGGTAGGCCGAAGAGGCCGAAAGTGTTGAAAACAGGATAGCTACTACCTAAGGTACTATGATTTAGCAACCTTTTAAGATTCTAGTAATAATGCAGACTTTCTGTGATTGAACAAGCAGACGAGTCGGTCAACTAGTTAAATAGGGAGAAATACCAACCTTTTTTCTAAGGTTCAATGCAGTCGAGATTGATTATCTGAGGGTATGGCTAGCTGGTGCTGGGTGAAGATGGTAACTTCCAGGCATCATATCACCATCAATAACCTTTACCTCTCGTTCACTGGGCAGCCGGATGTCCAAAGTAGGCTTTCTTAGCTGGTGATCCTCTCATCGCCATTCTCATACGAGGTGTTTCAGGTTTCTTCAACATTCCCCAATCTGTTCTGGTTGGTTGCATAGCCCCACAGAAGGCCACTGCTAGTACACGTTGGCAGCGCCATATTGCTAGCTCCAAAGGATTAGTAGCTCTGGTCGGGCATCCTCGCGGAGACGTCGAGTGGAGTTTCCCGTGGTTAGCTCATTGTTTTTATCAACTCCATGGATGAAACAGAGTGTTCTAAAAGATGATGAGGTTGGAAGGTCGTCTTATTCCGATTAACGGGGTGAATATTAAACCTGCGTTATTGACATTGGCGGCCTGAACAAGCAGCCTACAAGCAACAGATTCTCTGAATTTAGCAGATAATCCATGTACGGATGAAAACGAGCGCGAAGTTATCATGGGAGGGCAGCTAAGCAGCATCTTCAGAATCATCCTCCGCCTCCACAATCCAAAATCCAATGGGTCGATCATACTGAAGAAATACGAGTGGCTAGTAGCATCGCAGCATCAACAAAATCAGGGACACGGCTTCCAAGCCACCTCCCCCTGGACCTGGCCGACCGCGCCAATCGACAACCAGCCATTCAAAAGCTCGGAGTAATTGCTGGCATCCTGGCATCAATGCAACTTTAAACTTTAATAGCCAGGCGCGGCACACCCCGCTGCACGGATCTCGTGTTCTATAATTATCACCACCTGTTCGCCTCTTTGGCAGAACCAGTCCATGATAGCAGATTGCGACCAAAGTCAAGAGATCTTCATCCGAAACAAACAGAACCGTGCGTGCTCTGCAGTTGCGGCTTAGCCAGACTTACAACCTGGGAGAATTTCTCTTCAGCAAAGGCTTTTCACCTGGGGAAAGCTTGTTCACCTTCTCCCTCCTCCCTGTTATTGGCTTGAGTGTCTTCAGAAGACCAGCTGATCGAGAGTTGCTGTCCCGTTTCATGACCTGATCCTAGGTCTTTGGGACAACAATGCCTCGTTTACATACCAAATGAATACGGACAGTTCAGCTGGTCAGTGTCATTTTGTACGATGCTCGTTTGAGGTCTGGGGGCACCTTGGATTCGTGAGCTTTATTTCAATATTGCCTAGCCGCCAAGATTGCCCAAACATGGAGGAGTGTACCCTCCATTAAAGGAGAAAAGAAGAAAGTTTGGTTGAAGTACATCGAAAAGAGTTACCTTACTGCTTCGTATTTGATGAGAGATGAATGAGCCTCAAGAGCACAGACAACGATGAGGCTGAGAGAGTTATCATCCTGAGGTTCAGAGGGTGTTTTGTGGATATATAAAGGCTCGTCGATGACCACAACACTTCTATCTTCTGAAAGAACAGTCAGCCATATAGACTCTCAACTCTCAGACAACGACACGCTCCTCCTGCCTCGAAACAATCTCATTTATCTCCTTCTTGCTTGCTATTTCCCTGATAATATCAACAGAAGGGCCACGCAGAGAACTGGAACGATGAGATACCTCATCCCCCTCCTCACCCTCACGGTCACCTGCACCTCCCTTTCCGCCAAATCAAAGCGATGGGAACAATGCAACGTTAAAGGCGAAGAAGGCCACTGCATGCCCCCTGCTGAATGTAAAGCGTGGAATGGTGTGCCCGTCGCCGGCGACTGGTGTAAACACTCACCAAGTGGCTGGCAGTGCTGCACCGCTGAACTGCCCCCACTTGATCCCAGCATGGCCGATGATGACGACGGCGACGACAGCCTTGCTAAACGCGCAGGTGGTGCATGCAACGCCCGCGGGGTCCCGGGCGTCTGCATCAAGAAGTCAGCCTGCAAGGGCGTCGCAACACCAGGTGCTGGAACCCCAGAGGATCCCTGGACCTGCCCAAGAGACCCCAACGACGTGATGTGCTGTACCCCGAAAGCACCACCACCCCCATCTGGCAAAAAGTGCAGCGCCCGCGGCGTCCCCGGCGTCTGTATGAAAAAATCTGCATGTAAGGGTACCGCAACACCCGGTGCGGGAACTCCCAACGACCCCTGGACCTGCCCCAATGATCCGAACGACGTGATGTGCTGCACAGATAAAGCACCTCCAGGCCCTCCCGCCGGAAAGTCGTGCAACGCGCGTGGCGTCCCCGGTGTCTGTATGAAAAAGTCCGCCTGTAAAGGCACCGCGACACCTGGTGCAGGAACTCCCAACGACCCCTGGACCTGTCCCAAGGACCCGAACGACGTGATGTGCTGCACGGACAAGAAGCCGCCGCCACCACCCGCTGGCCCACCCGTTAGGATCCCCGAAAACAGGTGCAAGCGCCATGTTATTGACGCCGGATACAAGATCCTCAATGCGAACCCGGGCAAGGTCAGGTCCGTCGGTTGTTATGGAGCGCGCGCGAATAAATCAGACCATCCGCTCGGTTTGGCATTGGATCTTATGACTGGGGTAGGTTTTCACTCTCAATTTGGAGATCGACCCCTAAGAATGTTTTTGATTTTATTTTCCCAAAAAAAAAAAAAAAAATATGAATTGCTGACACGTCTTTCCTTTCCCCCTTTTACAGGCACACTCTCCGAATGGCCAGCCACTTGGCGAATGGGTAATGAACCACGCTGGCGAGCTCAAGGTTAAATACGTCATCTGGGGCCAGAAGATCTGGGAATCTGGCGAAAACGTTCGACCCTGGGCGCAGTGGGAGCAGATGGGAGATAGAGGTGGGGTTACTGCTAATCATTGGTGAGATTTCCTTTTTCGTTTCCTATTATCCTCTCCCTTTTTCTTTTTCTTTTTTGTTTCTCCCCCCAAGAAAATGATCAGTATATATCGCATAACTCAAGATTATACAAAAAGGAAAAGTAAAGTTGCTAACGATTTATTTTGCTTCTGCAGGGACCATGTCCATGTTAGCTTCCGTGCATGAGTGGGCAATTTCACGCTTATTTGTCTTCCCTTCATATATCTATATATCTCTTTTTAAGCTTTCTTCTGTTCGTGGGGGGAAAGCGTTAAGCATCTATCCGTGTCTTTATATTTCATGTTGCACCTATCGTATTTATTGACTAGAATATTTTGTTTTATTTGTTCCTTCTACTCATTTGGTTAAATGGTGATACAGATTCCGAGACCATGGTAAATAAATTTTGGTGCCTTTTTCATTTCCTTGAAGAGAAATTTAGCGACATCGGGTTTGTTTTATTATTATTTCTTATTATTATTATTAAGATATTTACCTGAAATTATTGAAATTACATGCCTTGCTTTCCTATTTTATAATACTATTATTGAACTGGCAAGATTTTTATTTCTATTCGCCCCCTTTCAAAAAATATGAATTCACAAAAGAATCGGACAACGGGTTATCAATTTAAAGTAAGAATAAGCCAATGAATTATCCTCCCACGGATGGATGGTATAAGTAAAATAAAATAGCGTTTAAGAAAAGAAGCAGAAAGAGAGGAAGGAAGGAAGATGCATGCTCTCGTCACTCAAGACTAATACGTATGTATATATACACATACGCAATACCAAACCGAGAAGATAAAAGAGTTCAGTGAACAAAAAAGGTACAGAGGTGAAATAAGACAAAGGGAAAATCGATAAGGAGTCGATAAAAGGAAGCAGACAGAAAATTGAAAAGAAGTAAAAAAAATAAAGAAATAGGAATAGAAAATATGCCCACCATGTACGTACCATACAAGACCAGACCAGAGGCCAAACCAAGCCAAAAACGAAAAAAAAAAAAAAAAAAAAAAAAAAAAAAAAAAAAAAAAAAAAAAAAAAAAAAAAAAAAGAAAAAAAAAAGAAGAAAAAAATGCAGAAAACCTGAAAAATAGAGGTGGAAACCATCCAGCAAAAAAGAGGCAGTACAAGTCAAAAAAGCGATGATACCCACATGCATACCAGATATTCCCATATTCCCAACTCGTGGGAAAACAAACTAGGAAAAAAGTAATAGTAAAAAAAACACCCAAATCAAAACCGCAGCAGCCCGCTCGCTTCCTTTCATCTCCCACACCTGTTTGATTCATTCTCTTCGAATTTCCCAATGATATCCTCTCCATCATACCGCCCCAGCATTAGTTGAATTCGAATTTGGATTCGCGCTTGTACTCGCAGCTGCACTCACACTCTGGCCACCTCCGCCTCCACTTCCAGTTCCAGTCCCACTGGAGCCCTCAGCAGCACCAGCACCAGCACCCCCTTTCCCTGCCAACTCCAAACCCAACTTCTGCCTCTCAACCTTCTCCTTCTGCATAGCTTCCCGCCCAGCCTTCGTCACTCGCGGCTTGCGCGCCATCCCGGCTCCTCCTCTAGTTGAACCACCTCTTCCACCACTACCACCACTACCACCACCACCCCCGCCCCCGCCGCCGCCGCCAGCTCCACCACCATCATGCCCGGAGGATCCAGCTTGGTTTTGTCCAGCATTCGAAGCTGCACCACCGCCACCGCGAGCGCGTGAGCCACCACCTGCACCCGTAGAGGAACCAGCAGCACCACCACGGCCGCGGCCGCGGCCACGTTTTATGGATCCGTCGGCCCTATATATGCAAATGTTTTTTAAGTTTAGTATGGGCGCTTGTATATATATATATATATATATAAAGGAAAGCAAAATAAAAGGTTAAATGAAAGGAGAGGGATGAAACCAAAAAAAATACATACCGTTCAACAGCCACTTTCTCACCCTCCGGGATTAACGGCCCACTATAGACGAAAAACCCATCTTTGCTCGCGGCAGCATGTTCCTGCCATGCAAGCTCGCTGTCGTCGACAAATGGGTCGTCACGGTCATATTCTTCGATTTTTCTCCGGCGTTTCTTCTTATTAGAAGTACCAGAGCCGGCACCTGCGTCAGTACCTGCATGTCCGTTCAACGTCGAGCCTCCCCCCATGCCCGACATAAGCACATCGCCATCCCCGTCGCTATCGCGATCAGCATCAAGGCTTAAATCATCCTCTGCTGCACTATCGGTACCACCACCCTTGGCGTTCTTCTCATTTCTCTCGAGCGCAGCACTGGCAGCGTTGACGCGAGCCAACCGTTCACGTTGCGCTGCAAGGCGGGGATGGAGAGCGTCAAAGCCGTACTGTTGCTCTGCTAGTCTACTAAAGTTGATGATCTGGTTGGTTTTGCCGTTCAGAGGGATGTGGAGGATGATGTTCGGGGTGGACTTGGTAGATGTTGAGTTGGAGGATGTGCTGGCGGTGTCTACACCGAAAAGCGTACCGGCTAGTAAGCCTGAGCCTGAAGGAAGAGGAGGTCGGGTTGTGTCTTTGGCCCGTGGCGGTTTGGGAGATGGTGCAGTGGAAGGAGGGCCTGTGGAGGCTCCCGTTCCTTTCACCTTGTTAGGGGTATTGGCAGTTAGTTTGGAAGGCGCTGATGGGACGGGTGCTGGTGCGCTGTTCCCGCTGTCAATGTCCATGGGTACGGGTTCTTGCAAGAGAGAAGAGGACAGTAGCGGCTGATGCACAGCTTTAGGCTGTTGGATAGTTGTCGTATTGGTATTAGTGGTGGAGGTGGGGGTAACTGAAGTCGGTGAATGCTTGGCGGAAGGGTTGTTCTCTGGAGAACGCCTGCTTTGCTGATGAAAGAGGCCAGACTGAGGAGGAGCTGAAGTAGACGGTTGGGTGGGAGGGTCGATGATGCTTGAGATGGCAGGAGATGCACTAGCACGGTAAACTGTGCGAGGAGGCGGTGTCCTAGTGTTGGGTGGCGGGCTGAACTGATGACTGGAGGGTAGAGAAATTTTTGACGAAGCAGAGAATTGAGGGGCTGTGACAGAGGAGTTATCAAAGGCAGAGCGGATGGGGTCATAGTTCTGTCCACTCGAACGCTGGGGTGGGGGTTGTTGTTGATGTTGTTGTTGATGTTGTTGTTGATGGAGCGGAGTGAGATGGGGAGAGGGGCCTGGCGCAGGGGTTGTGACAGGGGCGGAAACAGAAGCTAGAGCGGGAGCCGAGGACGGTGCCGGTTGGATGTGATAGGGGCGGAAGGGGGGGTGTGAACTGCCGTTTGCGGGAAATGGGTCATAGTTGCTGCTCTGGGCAATGCCATGGACATGATGTGGCTGGTGTTGTGGCTGGAGCTGTGGTGAGGTGGATATTGAAGTCGAAGCAAATTGAAACTTGGGGGATGAGGTTGCGTGAGTTGGGGATAGCGTCGAAGGAGTAGAAATCGGAACAGGGACAGGGACAGGGACAGAAGCCGGAGCCGGAGCAGGATGAGGAGTAACTAGATCGGTGATTTTGGACTGCCGTGAGGGAGGAGCGGGCTTGATTTCCTGTGGATGATCCAGCTTAGCTCGTTTGCGCGATGCTCCCCTATCTGCCTTGTCGTCATTGGTGATAGAAAGTTGCTGATTGTGAGCCTGGCCCGGGTTATCATTGTTATTGTTATCATTGTTATTATTATTTTTGGTATTGCTTGTGCGACGTCTTCGGGGCTTTGTCTCTTTAATTTTCTCCTTTGGCTCCTTGTCTTCTTTCTTTCGCCTGGGACGTTTCACCTTGGTGGTGCCAGCTGCAGCGACCGCCTCCTGCTTTCCACTCTTTACTTCTGCGTTTCCAGTATTCTTTGAAGAAGACGGAGCAGGAGCAGCAGTGCTATTAGAAGCAGAGGTATCCTGGGCAGCTACATTCGGGGACGAAGCTCGCGAACGAAAATGAGCGGGAGTAGGCACAGTCTCGCAGTCGGATAAATTAGGTGAAGACAAGTCAGGCGACGAAGACTTTAGTATCTTAGGGGATGGTAGCTGCTGCTGTTGTAATTGATGGTCTAATTGTTGTTGCACTTGCAGTCCTGTCTGTGATTGTGGTTGTGATTGTGGAAGTGGTTGAGATTGAGGTTGAGGTTGAGGTTGAGCTGGCGGTTGGTTGTTCAGGGCCTGTTCTCCACGTCGCGTGCGGCCTCTGCCTCGCCAGCCTTCATCCGCAACATCTCCCGACATCTCTCGTTCTTTTCTCCCGCCACGGATAGTTAAAATCGCAATAGACAGAAACAATTGTCGGTTTAACCCCGTGTCTCAGACAGCAGTAGCAGAAGTGCGTTTTCTGACTTTATTTAATTTTTTTCAGCGTCTCGAACAGCTCCCAATGTTCGGACATGTAGTAGATAGAGAAACAGATTGCCGTCTGTTAAGTGATACGATTCTTTGCAGCTTTTTTTTCTTCCTTCTCCTTTTTTCTGCTGCCCTTTTGTTTAATACAAATATAATATAATTTAATATATATATATATATATATATATATTAAATTAATTTTATTATGCGCCAGCACGCGCAGTAAAATAAAATTGAAATTAATCACGTGGTTGCCGCAAATCGGTGGTGTTCAAAGTCAGGGC
>LGRN01000171.1:0-50205 GCA_001883825.1 Emergomyces pasteurianus Ep9510 | reverse complement strand
TGGCAAATAGGTTTTAATATTTCCCAAGATCGCGACAATCGGGGTTTTACTGAAAAATGCAAGATCAGGTGGAGGAGATTCGCGTCAATTTCGGATATCCTCTAGAAAATCAAAGAAATACGGGAGTAAAAAAAAAAAAGGCTGTTGTCCCACAGAGGATTGTCTGTTCCCAATGAGAGGGTTTGAATTTTGAATCCATGGGATGGATTTGGCGCTGACAGTTCCGCTCGCCAGCTTTTGCCTTTTATTTCTTGCTGCAACCAAAACTTAAAAAATTAGTTACGGAACTACGCCACCCAAGAAAATCCGCAACCACATGGGATGCAACGCTGCCATACTGTAGCTCCCTTTTTTTGCCAAATTTTGGATTTCGGGAATGCCGGAGGGGCAATTTTGGGTTTTACCAACGGGTGTGCCAGAATGCCAGAACCTTCAATATTTATACTCTACCCTTTCTATATATGCGATTTGGCGGTTCGTTTTCTTTCAGAGTTAAGCATGTTAGTTTTCATACGCCATTGATAAATAAACTTGGAGAATATTGGCCCTGGAATCCGCACTGTCCAACCAGGCCGAGTCGAGCCCGTCCTGGGGCAAATCCATATGTAATTGGCCGCTAGCGAAGAGTATGTGGCGCAACCAGCCCAAAAGATGATTACCTTCTAGCACTTGGGCCCACTACTGGATATGCTCAGCACCAAATAATGGGCTCCTTTGCCGCATGTTGGACGCCTTATCCGAAGAGAGATGGGTCAGTAAGTTTCTTGGAGGTGACAAAAGCCCACAGTGAAGAAAGACCCCTGTTTCTCATTGTCAAAAAATAATAGTATAGTTATAATAATAAATAAAATAAGTCTCCAGATAAGATGAGATGATACTTCACGTGCAAGTACCAGGTACATCTTTCGAGGTCTGAGGATTTAACCCATATCCAAATATGCCAAAATCTCATCAGGCAACGTCCCTAACGGAGTACTCCGTATTACCTCTACTTCCCCATTGGCTCCAGGGGCCCAGATTTGCTTAATTAGGGCTACACCAGTCTGGCCCGGGGTTGCCCCTCGAACGGGGTTCAGGGCCCCGCAATCTTGCCTACATATATATATATATATATATGGTCAGCGAATGAAAATGGAGAAAGAAAGAAAGGAAAGGAAGCAAAGAAAAAACCGTCTTGACTCGGGCACTGGCGATGATGGATGGGGAGTCCTGATGTATGTACTGTACTGTACCAGGTACTCCGTACAGGCTCTCGTGGTCAACCGTCAACCTTACCGTAACCTGCGTAACCCTTGCGCGCTGATGCAGCAGCAATCCTGGGTCGATCATAGGCGGCGCAAGCTGGACATGAAAAAAGCCCCTCTTACTCCGTACTGCGTACCCCCTTACGGAGCATTTGCAGAGTAAAGCTAGCTATCTATATTTACGCCCCCAGATGGCTCCAGATCTTGTCTTATTTCTAGGCACGGAGTATTTTGTAGGTAACCCGCACAGATTATCCGCATGTATCGTGTAGTGGTGTTTCTCGCTCGTAGTAAGGTATATCCTGGACGCTCCTGTACGAAGTAACCGCACTGCAAAAAAAACATATCAATAATTTCCTTGTCCCTTCTCTTTATATATATGTAATCCTGTATTCATCTTCTTACTCCTTCAAAATGATTAAACGGAGAGCTACAGTGCGCAGCCACTGACTCCAGCCTACATTTAGATCCCAGCTTTTCCACGTTCTGCGTCCTGTTGCGCGCAAGAAACAAGCTAGTTTTTCTCCCCGCAGTCCACCAGCGGCAAGCTAGCAAAGCAGCAGCGCATCATAGCCTGTTCTAGTGCGCGTAGTGTCTGTCCTTCAATAAATCACCGTGGTGAAATGTGTTTAAACTGCTCGCCTTTTTGCCTCCCAAGCAGCATGTGATGATCGTTCTCTAGGTGGTCGTCTTCTCCCCCCAAAAATATATTGAAAATATCCTTTTAGCCTTTTGAGTTTTCCAAATACCGTGGGGATGCGCTTGCGCTCTTCCCGTATTAGCTTTTCTTGTGTTTCGTCGTCTTTTTTTTTTTTTTTTTTCTGGCTCCCTCTCCCCGGGCCAGGTCGTATTTAGCTACCCCAGCACACCAGGCTCCTTTCCATCATTTGACCTCTCTCCCTTCCCTTTTTCCTTTCCTCTTCTCTCTCCTCTCTTCCTCTCTCCTCTTCCGCTTCCTCCCCCTTCCCTCCTCATTCTCTACCCCGTGGGTGTGGTGTGTTTTGTCAATTGTTTGATTTTTGTAAGTATTCTTTCCTTCCGTTAACTGCTTAACTATTTTGTGGTCAATATGTCATTTTTGGTTGTCGTTGTCTTGCACGGTTATTCGAGCTCTAAGCAGGGATATGTGTTCCCCCCGGGATATATATACCTCTTGCGCGCCGGGTGGTCGCGTAACTACAATTAAAAAAATATTTATGCGGTTACATACCCCGTAAATATGTATATATATTCTCTACAATGCAGAAACGGGATCGTGCTGTCCTCCTTCGATTTTCAATGCACTATGTAATGCGCGCACGCACAGGCATTCCATGTGCCACACCCGCTGTTGTGTATTCTCCGCATTTTTTTTGCTCTCAGCTTCATACTACTTGCTTCCCAAACCCCATGCGTATAGCGCATACAAAACCGAATAAACGTACAATCAAAAAGAAAAAGAAAGATTTTTTTATGTTTACTTTTTTTCAAAATTACTAACTAATAGTGAAATAGAAGCGTCCGCAGTCACCCCTTATCGTCTTTTCTCTCACCTAACCGAGCAAAACCGCAGAACATATCCCAAAGATGTCGGACAAGGTTGAGGCTGCCCCCGTCGAGGAGGCGCCCAAGCGCACCTTTGGCTCCCGTATGAAGACGAATTTGAAGAAGTTTTGGTGGTTGTATCTGGGTATTTTTATTGCCGTCGTGCTCGTTGTCGTCCTGCCTATGTAAGTCTTGTTAACAACTTGTTTATGGGAGGTTGTGTATTGTTTACAAAAATTCATATCTCAATCTCCTCCATTTTGCGCGGCATTGGATATACATTATTTACACAAAAGGACATCTTAATCTCCCGCCTCAAATCAAGTCCCCAGTTCAGCAGAATAGAAAAAAAAAACCCCCATTTTACTGACCACAACGAAACAGCATCTACGTCGCATACCCCAACATGGCCCAGAGAGACGTGAACAAATCCACCCTCACCATCGACTCCATGGAAATCACAGATCCCGCGCCAGACGCTTTCCGCATCAGGGTTGTGCAGACCATCGGCTCCAAGTCCAAATATCACCCCAACCTCGATGCCTTCAACGCCACTGTCGCCCTTGCAGGGGCCAACACGACACTCTTCGCCCTTCAGGCCCCGGCCGTCAAGGCTGTCGATGGTGCCAAGAGCACGATTGATCAGCGCATCAGTCTCGATGGTCATGTCGGGGCTTTTACGGACTACTCCATTCGGGTTATGAAGTCGGAGACAGTGCAGCTTGAGATTAATGGCAGGACAGGGTTGAGGGAGGGTTCGTTGCCGAAGACGACTGTGGATTATAATAAGCTGATTACCATGAAAGGTAATTTTTTTTTCTCTTCCCTTTTTTTTTTTGGTTTTCCCGGCCGCATCTGCCTCTTGCGCAAAAGTTGAAACAAATAAGTTTGCTGTAACTTCATTTTTTTTTTCCTTTCTTGCGTAATATTGCACCAATAAAAGGGTGGATTTGGCTGGCTTGGCTGACACGAATTCGGGCAAAACATCCGAACAGGACTCAATTCACTTAAGGGTTTCAAAGTGACAGACTTTAAGCTCGTATCCGATCAAGACGATGGAAGCAATATGCTTGGTGAAGTCTTGATTCCCAACCCTAGCGTCATGACCCTCACCTTGGTAAGTTAAAAAGAAGCCCGTCCCCTAACCCCCCCCCCTCCCCCATAATCCACCCCGGGAGAGAGAGAGGTATGTACACAAGCAATACCTAACCTCTCCATTGTTTTCCCCCCCAGGGCGATGTCTCCCTTGAGCTCTCCGTCGACGGCACAGTCATCGGCACCTCTATACTCCCCGCCCTCACTGTCCGACCAGGCGACAACCTCGTCAAAATGCGCTCCACCGTCGACATCGCCAAGGTCTTCCCCTTGGTCACTGGCGACCAGGCCAAGTACAAGAAGGGCGTGATCCCCGTGACCATTGTGGGTAAATCGTCTGTGTATAATGGGAAGGAGCTGCCGTATTTCACAGCTGCGTTGAAGTCGAATACGCTGAAGATTGATCTGGATTTGGGGCCGATGTTGGGGCTGGGTGAGAAATAAATAAATAGATGATGGTTGGGGGGGGAGTGGGTTTTGACGGTTTGAATTTTTTTTTTTTTTTTTTTTTTTTTTTTTTTTTTTTTTTTGTTTTTTTTTGGGTTTTTTTTTTTTTTTTTTTTTTTTTTTTTTTTCTATTTTCTATTTGGTTTGATTTGAGGTCTTTTTCTTCTTTTTCTTCTTTTTATTTTCCATTGGAGGTGTCAGTTTGTAATGGCTGTTTTTTATCTCCTTCTTTATATGCATATACATATATATATATATGTGTGTGTGTGTGTGTGTCTGTGTATGTGTGTATATATATGTGTGTGTCTGGATAGTATATCGCTCTCCGGATACCATTTTACCTAATACCTGAAAATGATGATACCTTGTTTTATTTCTGTCCGATACGCTTCCGTATTTGTTAACACGGCTGTCATGAGGATAGGGATGTGAGGATGGGCCAAGGGGAGGGGAGAACGTCATGGTTATAACAATTTAATTGATGTAACAATGCATTGCTCTTTTACATGACTTTGAAAACCCACGCCAATCACCTTTCTTTTTTTACATCTTCATGGACGGAGGGGAAGAAACGATAATATGAATAATAAAATAAAATAAGTTAAAAAGTAGAAAGAAATCTAAAACAAACTTCACATCATTATTGTTATCACTTTTGTTCCTCTCCCACCCCTTTTTTTCTACAAAAGAAGGAATACTTAGGTAGTAGATGAAGAATGATCAACTTTCAACGACATGTTCCCGCTCCTATCGTCAAGAATGTTCAGGCTAGAGTTTAAAAAAAGACACTTTTTTTTTTCGTTTTGTCGGAGTTAAGAATTAGGAATGAGTAACGAGAAATGCTTTTTCGTAAACCGGCATGCCAACAAATCGAACTGAAAAGGAGACAGACGTCTTCGCGTTCCCATGTTTTGATGCATTCTCTACCAATCTCCTCCCTCCTCCCTTGCCATCCCATTCTTTCTTTGTTTTCTGTTCTGTTCTTTTATGTTATTTTTTTTTGCGTCAACATAGTTTACTTAGATTTCGAAATCATCCATGGATGCAGCGCATGGTACCCCGTTACCACCAAACTCCTCTCCGTCCCCACATCCGCGTCTGCCGCAAGATGCCAGTAAAAAAGACCCCCAAGATCGTGCTCTGATACGAACTTTGCCTTTTGCGTCACCGTCCTCGTCGAGTCGTATGAGATGAATCCGGCGCCTCCTCCTTCTCCACCACCCATATCAACACAATAAGCCGCACCAACAATATCATCGTGCATCTCCTGTGCCCCTGGAAGTGGTAGCTCACGGTAATCAAATACCTTCTCCTCACCGTTCCCCCTCTCATATATCTGATTAATCCCATTCGCACCTGGGAACGCACGACCGTATGCGGGGATGCCTAGTAGAATTTTACCAGCTGGTACCCCCCAGTTTAACAGATAGGACACGCCTGAGGAGCACGACGTGCTTGCCGCTGCTGTCCCACTTTGCGGGTCCGGGTCCGGGTCCCGGGCATGGAGCTGGGCTTGATGACCGCTGTGGGTCATCCAGGGGCCGGAGAAGTCGTAGGTCATGAGGTTGATGAGGTCGACGTACTGGTGCGCTTCATAGACGTTTATTTTGTTCAGGGCCCATTCGCCGGCGGGCAGGGCGGTGGTGAGGAGGTATTTTGGGCTTGGGAACTGTTGGCGGAGGCGGAAGAGGAGGGAGATGTAATCTTCTCCCTGTTCGTGGGTTTCGGGGTGTTCCCAGTTAACTGTTTGTTTTTGGGGTATTTGGAGAAATTACCCCCCAGTTTTTCGTTAGCTGGATTGCAACTTGGCTTCCTCTTCCGCTCCCTGCCCAAGGGAACCCCTCTTTGGGTTCGGGCCAATGCGAAGTGATTGCATACTGTCAAACCCATCGAGGTGAAATTTCTCCGCCAGCTGTGTGGCGCTTGATATAAATCTCTCTACTGTTGCTGGGTTTCTGGCTACGGCGGCAAAATGCTTGCTACCCACGATATCGCTCCCGTTACCCGCACCGCCAATTGAAAGGAGTACTTTTATATCGGTGTTGCGTTTCCGTTGGACGAGTGCTCGGAGATACCCCTCAGTACCATCAACTGGCTGATGTTCGTCCACCCATTCGTTGCTAAGCTGGGCAATCGTGAGTTTCATGTTAGTTTTAATAAAACACAAAATTTAGTTGTGAGAGGATGAGTGATAAGGGACACAAACATAGACGGTACCGTCCTCTTGCACCCTGCCAGCTCGTCCCATCCAGTAAGCTATGTTATCCTTTCTTAATTTGGAGTTTTGCGGCAAGGGAAAGAAAGACTCTGGGAGGAAGACTTTCTTTTTGTCAATTCATACCAGGCAAATGCGTAGAATATGTGGGAAACATGACCTAGGTTCAATGATGAGGGAGGCGGTCTGTCATGTGCCCGCCAATTAGCGTAGTATACGGCATTCCAGCGGAGTACAATTCCAGGGTCAGATCTATGCATGAAATTCTGCGTAGCGAGTTCGCTGTAATCTAAAACCCCAGAGGAGGAACTCATTGAGGGATACATCGGGTGTATCAAACCTAGCAACACCTCAAGGCCCTGATTGAACGCCTAGGCTGTCTAGAAAGCAAACGCTCAATCCGGGTAAGATAGTAAAAAGGGGTGTTAATTGGAAGAGAAAGCTGAATGTTCTCGACAGTCTTGTACTGGTTGATATTGGAGGTTCGACGGCTGATAATCACTGCTGCTGCGTTGGTATGTTGTACCTGCGTGGTAGGTACAATAGATGGGTATATGTTGGACAAAAAAGACTCGAAAGAAAAGCGAAGAAAGAAGGGAAGCCACTCTCCTGTTTCAACTCCAGCGAAATAGAAACGAGGGCCAAACCACAAGAATGAAAGGTCTATATAGCAACCGTTTTCATTGCTGATGTTATCCCCAACCCACCAAGTCACGGTTTCCGCCGCCGCGCCTCAGCAAAAGTGGATCACAAAACCCCCCCATTTCACTGCTAGGCTACGGAGAACTCCAGTCCAGATTTTCTTAGGCGGAACGGGCATCTGCCCCATCCATCGGTGCTTATCTAGCACTATTTTGGCAATCCTGGGGATTATCTTCTTCGGGTTTGCTTTCCATTTCCTCTGAAAGTTGTCTGCTAACCTTGGAATCTTGCCCACAAGGGCTGGTTAAGCTAAAATATCAACTCAGCCATTGGAAAATGAATTCACCTTCTTCTGCTAGGAGAGTAGCCAGTAGACGGAGGCCAAACCTAAGCAAAAGAAGGACTTTCCCATGTCATTTGGCAATGAGAGAGGAAGGGGGCGGCGGTATTGTTTTCCAAGGATCTTGCTCTTGTGAACGCAGAACTGATTGCGCCGATCAGCTCCTCAGCATCGTCCAAGGGACATGCAAGGTTGTCTTGGTGAATGTGTGCAGCAATATACGGAGTACATCGCACAGATTCCTGCATTATTTGTGGGGCACAAGAAACTCGAAAAACCCACCTGCGGGGGAAGGGACCTGTGGACTACGAGAAATCCCCCGTGGATAGTGAATTGCATTTTACGATCCTTGCCATTGGGATTAAAAAAGAAAGAAGGTTTTGTTTTGCTTTTTCTGTCTTGCTAATGATGTGTCCCAGGCCATCATGGACCACTGTTCAATCATCCAACCAAATTTGGAGGGGAGGGGGGGTAGTAGTAAACGACCGTACTCCGTACTAGGAATTTCGCCAGTTCGAACCACCAGAATTCACCAGCAGCTTCCTAGCAAAGTTCAGATGTCAGGATAAGAGTCGGCTGCTGAATCCCAAGTCCCACCAGTGAGTGGTTGTGGCGCAGGGAAAACTGGCATAATAGCATTTTGAAGACGGTGCTTGGGGTGACTGGGGACAGAGCAAACACACCCCGCTAGCCTGGCCTGCACTTCGAACAATCAAATCAAGGAACTTTAGGATCAAATTGATACATGGTTTAGTTGCAGATACAAGCTATGTTGGGCTGATAGGCTAGTTGGAACAAATAGATATGTTGTGGTTGTAGCCAGTTAGAGTGACCTATTTTTTGACGCTGGTTTACGCCATTTTTCTTGTTAACCTGAGCATGTGAGCTCAAGCTTAAACATACTTGTCAATAACAATCTTTAGATATTGGCCGTCTGCAGCTGCTATGATGTTGTGCTCTACAGACTAGTTCAAGATATTTAAGCTTGATTTCTTTCACCGTTTTTAAAGTCTGCTTTCTTTTGAGCTTCTCGTGTGAACCCTAAGTAATCTTCGTATCTCTTTATTCTGCTTTCTCTTAAAATACTGATGTGCAATTTGTTGCAGCCTCTGGAACCACATGAAGCCTCTCCTGCAACCTCAAACAAGAGCTGAAAGGTTCCAGCATGGATGAATTTTTTTCAGAGGTCCAAGGCACCTTCGTACACCCCCAGTATAACAAGCGTGAGAGAACCAAATCTTGAGCGAGAGACGGTCCTTGCAAAACAACAGGCAAAGAAGAGATTCAGGGCGAGGTTTTTGCAAAATTGACACCATCGAGATTGAACATCAGCTGCTACCTAGGAGTACTACTAAGTGAACAACCTCAAAGGTGAAAAAAATCCTATTATTCGTTTTTTTCCTCGAGAAGCGCTCGACTTGCACGCAGTCTCTTGGGATCTTTCACCAGCTCAATGGATGAGCAAAGTCATCCATGATTGGACCAGGCTTTGTAGCCTACGAGGAACCCAATACAAGCAGAAGGAACTCTTGCGACCAGACGATCACCGCAAGGAGGAGTGCAATTCAACAGGCTTCTTTGCTCAGACACCCAAAGCCAAAGCCCCTTCTATCCTAGGAATGAACGGTAGACCCATAATGCCGGTTTTTAAATTAAATAGTTATTTTCTCTCCCTGAAAAGATACGGAGACATATGTATGATTGCCATCTCCGCTATCTGGCCGCACAGATGCTTATTTCTCATGTCCTCACCAAGCAAGTTCGTTGATATTGTTGGGGGGAAAAGGGGCGGGGGTGGAAACCAAATGTACAACCAGGGCTCATGCGCTTTGTTCACTGTTAGATTTGGTTTGGGAGAGGTCGAATTGGAGAAGATGCTTTGCCAGGATATCACCGTCAAAGCCGCCCGCAGCATATCAGCTAATGGAGCTGTCACAAAGGGCAACCTTTTTGGCGGAGTGGTTAAATTCCACTATGTCCTTTGGTTTATCATACCCCGTCAAACTACTCTGTACTTCTGACCACGACGTTCTCTGAGCTTAGAATCTCAGCTATTTGGAACATGTATCCGGTGGTGACTAGCTGTTTTGCAATTGGTGATGATAGTTGAAGATAAATAATGCCTTTTATGACAGGCGCTTAGGTTTGTGCGGTGAGTGGGAGGAAGGTCTGTATCTGCCTGGAATCCTCATCCCGTTATAGAAATGGATGCGAACCCCAGTAATGTTGGTGGCATCAATCCATCCTTGGGTGCAAAAGTTGGAGTTTCTGACTGTGCTCGGTCTGGTGCTACCAATAGCTGCAGGTGAACGCTCGGACCACCTATCCGATGACTAACTTAAATACAACCAAAATTCTTAACTGCGTTAGTAGTTAACTTACGGAGTACGGAGTAGTTATTGATGATATATCAAACGGCTCTCCATTTTCGTACCTCACATCTCACTATAGCTATCCCGGTTCACCACTGTACCTACAGCCCTCTTAAATATCCTGCCCGCGCACACAACTGGGCAGCGTCAATTTTGTGATTATCAGGACCAACACGAAGCTGCAGCGGCTGTGTTTTTTTTCGTTGTTGGAGTTAACCTTTCTTACTGAACTTACACATCTCGCCCTTCCCATTCAGAAAGAAGAGTTACTCTGCCGCTATGTCTGCGGACATACAAGGCATTGCAGAGCGGATTGTCTCGCCAGACACTCCTCGCGACCCCAGCTTCAACTTCTCCTTCGGCGCATTCCTGACAAAAACCTTCGGTTTTGGACTCGCTTCAGACGTACCTGTGTGCAAAGCCTACCGGGAAGGTCACTGCCCCTTGGGACCTACATGTCCAGATAGGCATCCTACCCCGTCTCGAATCTCCTCCGCCACATCCCCCGCCATCGCCCCATCCTCGACCCATGGCACGCTTGTCTGCAAGCACTTCCTCAAAGGCCTGTGCAAAAAGGGCATAAAGTGCGAGTACCTGCACGAATATAACCTACGGCGGATGCCCGAATGCCAGAACTTCGCGCGGACCGGATACTGCCCCAATGGCGATGAATGTCTCTACCAACACGTCCCTGATGAGGCTAAAATACCACCTTGTGAACACTACGAGAGGGGATTCTGTCATCTAGGTCCACTGTGCGCGAAGAAGCATGTGCGAAAGAAGA
The DNA here is from genome assembly GCA_001883825.1 of Emergomyces pasteurianus Ep9510. NCBI lineage: Eukaryota > Fungi > Ascomycota > Eurotiomycetes > Onygenales > Ajellomycetaceae > Emergomyces > Emergomyces pasteurianus. The sequence continues at coordinate 39,542 of LGRN01000171.1, read as the reverse complement.
TATGTCTGTTTTATTTGGCAGGGTTTTGTCCTGAGGGCCGAGCTTGCGTTGAAGGTGCACATCCCCGGTGGCTTGAGAATTTGCCAAAGCCGATGATTAGGGTAGCGAAGACGGAAGCAGATCTGGAGCGGGAAAGAGCGAGGATAAGGGAGGAGCAGGAGAAGGAGGAAGAGAGAGAAAGGGAATGGAGGAGGGAGAACCGTGGGCGGGATGGAAGGTTTGGTAGAGGGCGGTATCGAGGGAAGAGATGATGCAGGCCCCGTTAAGGATTTTTGTTTCGATTTTCCTTACAACAGTTGGTGCTTTCTCTTGAACATTAAGATAATGCCGTTAATGGTTTCTGAGTGGCATGGATAGGAGTTTACTTTGACATGTCTATCTGGATGCTGGCGTTTCTCTGGCTGATATTCCTTGGATGGGATTTATACAACCAAGCTAATTAATCTTTAGATTGAAACTATTGATTGAAAACTTTTGGGGAAATAATTTACATCTACAGAGTATCTCATCTACAACGAATAGATATACGTATAAGCAAGCTATGTTTACGATTCCAACCTTGTGTAAACTAATTTCATTACACACTACTTGTGAATGTGGAATTGAAAATGCGATATTATATTATTGGTCTCACATTTCCGAGTTTAAATACGCTAAACCGTTTCTGGCAAGAAAAGGGCGCACAGACCACCCATAGCTGAGGCATCGACTCCATCAAATCTTCCCCTGATGATGACACACCTCCATCGTTGACGACGGTAGTAATAAATGAAAAGGATTGACTGCAACAGAAAAAAAAAATAGAGATCGTGTCCATGCGATTGACTGTTGTCAGATACACAAAACTGATTTGAAAATCGAGCCTAATATAACTCCTCGCCGCGCAGTGCAATCACGACGTTCATGCCAGCACGAAACCCTCATACCCCTTCTGAGCGCAGGTTTTGCAAGTCTCCCCGTACCGTGGAACACCCCCGAGATAGTTCAATGCCTCTCGAGGCTTTCCCGGAATGTTATCTCCCATGTACCACTGGCTCAAAAGTCAGCATAAAGAGAATCCTTCGGCGTTTGGAGGAAGAGGCTGAGGGAAAAGGGAAGGGGGAACAGGCGATATCAACAACATGGATAAACTTACCGACTTAGTGGTAGCCAGCAAACTGGCATGTGCAAAATTGTGAACATCCTGTTTCCAAGCAGCCTCTGCCTCAAGGGTTGCGTCAATGGTCGAAAGGTTCTTCTCTCGCATGTAATTCAAGCAGTCGGTTATCCAGTTGCCTTGCAGCTCGGCACAAGTCGGGCCGTTGCAGAGGGCAGTGGGCGCCTGGGGCCCATACGTGAAAAACATGTTGGGAAAACCGGAAACGGACATGCCCAAATATGTGCGGGAGCCATTCACCCATTTGTCGGTAAGGGAGATCCCAGATGGTCCACGTATGTCGATTTGCTTCATACCACCAGTGTAACTGTCGAAGCCGGTTGCGAGGATCAGGAGGTCCGCTTCGATTTCTTTTTCCGTGGTTTTAATACCTTTTGGTGTGACTTCCACCAGAGGGTGGGTCTGTATATCCAGCACATCGACGTTGTCTTGGTTGAATACGTCGTAATAATCCTGCTCCAGGGAGATGCGTTTGCATCCCAATGCATGGGGCTGGACTATGGGTGCAAGGATGTCTCGTTTCCTGGGATCCTTGATACGCTGGCGAGTTTTTTCCCTCCAGAAGATATAAGCTTCTTCGTTGGATTCTTTGACGAAAAGCATGTCCTGGTATGTCGCAAGCCAGAAGCTGAAGTCGCCTTTCTCCCAGAGTTCTTCATAGAACTCGCGGCGCTTTTCAGGAGGGTCATCAAAAGTGTTCCTTCCCACGAAATCCCACGTGAAGCCCCCGAAGGTAGTCGGCCGTATTTTGAAAAGATCTGAATATTGATCCCTAGGTTGCTTCTGTTCACCGTTGGTGTACTTTTTTTGCGCCATCGGGAGAGCAAGATTTGGAGTTCGTTGCAGTACCGTGACCTCCTTTGCAACTTTTGCGGCCTCCTGAGTGATTTGCACACCAGTCGAACCGGTTCCTATGATTATAACTCGCTTGCCGGTCATATCCAGACCCTCTTGAGGCCAAAAGGAAGAATGGAGCCACTGTCCCTGGAAAGTATCCAGCCCCTTCAGGTCTGGCGTGTATCGCTTCGATGCGAAGCCAGTATTGAGCAAGAGGTATTTCACTTTAAAAGTTTCGGAGTCTTGAGTTGTAACGTGCCACTTCTTGTCGTTATCATTGAATATGGCGGACGTGATTGTAGTGTCGAAGAGACAGTCTTTGCGAAGATCAAGCTTTTGGTCCACATGTGCAAAATACCTTCGAATTTCTGGTCCTCCAGGGAAACGTTCAGACCAAGTCCAGTCTTTCCAGACCTCAGGTATGGAAAATTCATAGTGTGGGATATCCGAGTCCACTCTTGCTCCAGGATAGCAATTCCAATACCAAACACCTCCAAAGTCAGACCCCGATTCAACGAGCTTGGTACTATAGCCTTCGTTTCTCAGCTTCCAAAGTTGATACACACCGCCGAAGCCTGCTCCTACAATAAGGGCGTCGAGTTCAGCCATGTTGTTTGGATATTGTGATGGGAGACCTTGATGATTAAATTTTTCCCTTAGAAATATCGATAATGTTGAGGAAGAATGTTTCTGTTGAGGGGGGAATAGCTGGTATATATGTTCAAATCATCATCGGCCTCCGCCGTTTCGGTCATGAAACGGTATCCCCGCACCGCTTGGCCATCTATGGCTGTTCCGCCATAGCTTTAGTTGAGCAGGGTGATTGGGCGGGTAATTTAATAAAAAGCTAACGGGGCTGCAAGCTGGCCATTGGTGGTCGACTCCTCTTTTAAAGAAATTGGTTTGATTGGAAGCTCTTTGAATTTCGGCGCTCAAGTCGGCGGTTGGTTTAAATGGCCTATCCGTTTAGGTGAAGGGTTGGGGTTGAGGTTGAGGTTGAGGTTGAGGCTGTCTCGTATTGTCCCTGCCTTCACAATCTCGAGTCGTCGGGAAGCGATCCCATTTTACTCTGTACTCCGTACTACGTATTCTGATCTACCATCCAGAGCCTATACGGAGTACTTGGTGCAAACGCTCATACTTATTCCCGAATACCTTAACCATTCTAGGAACATGCCAGGAACACATGCCAGGATTATTCATGGGGTGCCTACCATAATGTTTCCATAAAACCAATTCTCCGATGTGTCCTGAGCCCCATCTTTGGCGAGGCTAGCAACAACAAAATGCCACCATCGCAAAAGCTTCAAGGGGGCCGTAAGACTCTGGACAGCAGAGGGGCAGTGGAACGACGAGAAAGTTCGCGGTCATTTTAGAACTTGGCCGCTAATAACATTTGAGGAACCATCCCCTCAGGACAACGGGCGCGCTCCCGGTTCCGCGAAATCCCCAAATGACAGCAGGGGTTCGGTTTGTTCGGGACTTCGTCTCCCTGCGCCTACAAGAGCTTGGAGAGAGCCTTGTGCAATAACCACAATATGGGGAGCTCTTGAGTGCAGACACTAAAAATGGCCGACTTGAGCCCGTTGGCGCTTACTTGGCGCATTGCCGATCACAACCTGGAATTTAGCAGGCCGCCCAGGCCCGCCTTCCCGGTTCCCCCAGGGTCCCGCGTTTGCCCAAAATAATCACAGAAGAAACATCAGCAGGGACTCTGCTGGCCCGTTCCTACCCGTGGTGGGTCGCGGGATTCAAGTTGGATATGACAGGTAGCTAACCGCTGATCTGACCACTAGCCTTGACTTTCCAAGTTCTCTCAATTTGCCTCGACGCCTGGCGTTGAAAATAGGTGACTAAGCTAAATTGGCTCCAGGCTAGTTAACGCCTTGGACGGCTCAAAAGGACTATGTATGAACGGTGGAGCCATTTTTTTCCTGGGCCACTTCTTCTGCGGCATGAATACGACAGGCTCGAAGTTTATTTCTAGTTCGTCAGTTTGAGCCGTTAAAATCAGGGTCAACCGTTAGGGTAAACGTTCGTTCGCTGGACCTTTGCCAAAGCCCGTGCTCCATTGCTGGACTGATGCATATGCAGTAGTACTCCATACTGCCAACTCCACCGCTTTCAGAATGGGGGAGAAAAATTCTCAATCTAACAAGCGGTTAAACCGTTCATAACTGAGTACGGAGTACCTAGACTCAAATCTCGTGTCATACATTTCTTTCCAACGATCAGTCTGAACGTTGCAAAATTGAGCATTTCCTATGCTGTTACCCAAACTTCTTTTATTTCATGATAGCTTTCTTTTTTTCAAAAAAAAATCTCATTACGGAGTCTTTCGTATTTCTGTGAACAACCTAAGAGCCTCTTCACTGCATTGTCATTGCAGTGAGCCGTTCCGTGTGTACGGGTTTGATTCTGTTAGCGAAGTTTCACTACGAACCAGCGAACATAATATGATTCAATTCGCTGGTCGAACCCACAGCCACTCAGGTCCAGCAAATCAGGGCCTCAGTATTTTGCCTCATCGCAACCAAAGCCCGAACAACGAGATGTGGTGTCTCAATCCTTGACAGTGGCAGGATTAATAGTTTGGTGATCCGCAAGGAACAGAGCACTTTCAAATTTTTCCCATAATGTGATAAGCTGAGCTTCGCCCCAGGTACTCTTATGCTGTCTGCCCCGGTTCCCGCTGGCCATTGTCCCGGGCCGCTAGGCCTCTTGGGCGGTCCCATACTCGACAGCGGCATTCCTTTTCTTTTACGGAGTACTCCGTACTCCGTACTCTGTTCAACAGGTTGGTACAAAGATCTGCAAAGAAGAAACGCTCCCGTTGACAAGACGTCCCTGACGTCCCTTGATTTTGGAACCCTAGTCCAATAAAAGACTAGATGTTTCTGTGGAGGAACATCATTTGTTCCCGGAGAGGGGGAATTGGTCTTCCAACTCATGTCGCTGCCTTTCTTGAACATCCCAGAAAACGGGAAACATCCAATATGAGACAGACGCCATTATTGCCCGTTCTGTCATAGTGACCTCAAACAATATATGTTATATCTCGACTGAAAGCTCACATTCACTTCCACTTCTTTCCACGTTCTGTTCATTTCTTTACCATCTTTTACGATCCTTCCCATCCATTTTCATTATAATCAGTTATAGTTCACTTTCGTCCCCCGAGTAGACGTTGTGTGGATATTGCCTATCATGGGAGGCTCTCTCAGTGCCCCAAGCCCGCTGATCGAAACCTGGGCCGAATTCGCTGCAGGCTCTTGTATCATCCTTCTGCGTATCGTTACTCGATTGAAGCTGGTTGGTTTCCGTGGTCTCAAGGCCGATGACTACCTTATTATACCTGCTTGGGTGAGTGTATCCTCCAAGCTTCAACTGAGTATTCAAAGCGCAGTTTCGCTGACAGATCGTAAACAGTTCTCCTATGCGGGGATGACCGCGATGGCTCATATTGTAGGGTATGCTCAAGACAATGGCAATATACCCGCAGCACAGAGAGCCGCGATGTCCGAAGAGGAGAAGGCGCTGCGGTCGCTTGGCTCAAAATGTTTCATGACGGGCTGGTACACCTACATTGGCCTAATCTGGACATTGAAAATGAACATGCTTTTCTTTTACAAGCGCGTAGTCAATGGTCTTTGGGTTGAAAAGTTCATCTTCCCGGCCCAGCTCATCATTGGAGCCACAGGTGCATCAATTCTACTCTTATTAGGACTTACTTGTCGGCCTTTTCACAGGCTTTTTCAAGTTTATCCAGATCCTGGTCGTAAGTTCTCCATCTATCCAACGCAAATACCAAAGCAATGCTGATTATTGGGTCTTAGCTCTCTGCACACCTCAAAGTCTTGCCTTTTTAATTCCTATTCTCGTAATGAACGTGACGACCGACATGATGATCATGGCCATCCCATTACCGGTAAGACATCTTAACTCGACCAATGTGGCCTCACGCCTATCTACTTCGATTACTCAATTATTCCTTGTTGGGTTTAGGTCCTCGCCAAAATGCGTGTCTCCCTCGGTCGTAGAATCGGTATCTTCGTCCTCTTTGGAGCCACTATCTTCATCATGATTGCTGCCTGCCTTCGTGTTTACTTTGTGATAGCTGTGCGTACATTATTCGTCTTGAGAGTACCTGCTCCGTATTGTCACTAATGTCAAATTTAACAGTTAAAAACCGGGCCCACCGCGGCCATTTGGTCATGCAGAGAAGACCTGGTAGCTGTATTTATCGGCAATGCCCCCATCATTCGGCCCCTTTTTAGTAGAAAGATATGGCTCGGTGGCTATAAGAACAGCGGTAAACCCTCTGGCTACCCAAATGGAAGTTCTATTGAACTCTCTGGAAAATTTACGAGCGATCGATCCAACAGACGGAATAGCCGATCCTTCTACTCGAGAGACCCGAAAACCACCAACGTTGACTCTGACAGCATGGAGAGAATCGTAGACAACCGCAAGGACGGTGACTTGCCGACCATGGTAATTCAGGTGCGGAAAGACGTGCAAGTTGATGAGGATGTCGAGGATAATGCCAGTGTAGGAAAAAAGGTGTGGCTGCAAAGTTACAGGGACAATTTCAAACATCCTTGAACCCCTGAAGCGTGCAGCATATTTGAGATTGGTCCCCTTTGGTTATTTTACCCGTTATGAGGTGGTACTCGACAATACGATATCAGTCGTCGATGGTGGCTATAAGCGGTGTCAATCGCACATCGCTTGCTCGTGCTTTTGGGGCATATATTGAGCGGCCTTTACCCCGACATAGATTCCCTTTAAAAAGTGATTGGTCCACGCTGGCTAGTGAATCTACCAATTTTTTCGCTCCTTTTTTTTTCCTTCGTTTTTTATACTTCTGCTCTGCCACTATTTGATCATTAAACCCCGACTTCGTAAGAAGAAAAGGAAATATCATTACTCATGCAATTAGATAGAAGATTGCGTGGTCTGGCACCCGAACATCGACATTTCAATTTCCAGAAGATCATATTTTTTTCAACAGAAGTTTGGCGCATTCCGATATCGGCAATATCGGCAACGCTCCATCAAACACGGGGCCTAGGCGATAGCTAGCTACCTTACCTATGGCAAATGATGTTCAACAAGTCGCTGAAGGGGTTACTTCTTGGGTTATAGCGGGACTCCTCTAAAACGCTGCTATGTTGCTGTATTCCGTACTGAGAGCTTGGAGCACGGCACATAAAAGGCTAAATTAGCGCACATTCGGCCGAAAAGACTAACTTAATCCCTGAAAAAGATGCAAAGACTGCGAGCATTTGAACCGCATTCAACAAGCCCCGTGGGCCAGTGGATACTTCTCTGAAGCGCTTGGAATTAACGGGAACTAGGCAACAAAAAGAGCGTCCGAAGGGTAAGAAATAATGAAAATGTACGACGAAAAAGCTGTTTATTCTTCTTTTGTTCTCTCATATTTGCGCTGCCGAACAAATCAGGAGGTGGTTGGATACATTTAAACTCCTCAAGGATGAAGATTCTCGCCCCGCGCCTCTTGTGACCGTTGGATTGCAATACAGGGCCGCTGGAATAGAAGGGATGCCTGCTTCGTGCTCCCCCAAAACTGAAACCAGGCGGGCGGTTCGTTAAATTTGTAGCGGGCCTTTTCTCGAATATTTCCTGTGTCAATCACCCAGGGCGCCAAGAGCTTATTGTGCCGGACAGATTACGGAGTAGTTGCGAAATGAACTCTTGATGTTGTCCCGAACAGATTCGTGTAAATATTTAAGAGCTATGATGGCTATTTGCTGAATGAAATATTCAACGATTTCGTGGATATTTTGGCTATTTTGGCCCTACATACTCGCAATATTTACACGGTCAAAATAGCAGAAAAAATGTTGCAGCCACAGAATCTTCAACAGCATTACAGAGTACGGAGTACTCGAGATAATATTTTTCTCTGAGTAGACTCTCTAAATTCAGTGATTCACTGTTAATGAGATCGTACACTTTGTTGAGAAGAGATAAATAAGCTGTCTTGCATCACTTAATTCTTAGAATATTGTTGAGCAACAGTGTATTGAATTTGATGAAACACAATTTGATTTTGAATCTGAAAGAGGCCTCCGGATCCCAAGAGAAGTGAAATCAGGAATTATCAGAAGATTTTATAAGATTAAAGAACTTTTTTACTACTTATTATACGGTTTATATTGCAATGAAGCTGTCTGCTTCGTGAAGAATGGATCTGTATTGTTTTTGCTTTCGTAACTAATCTGTTCGGTACGTCAGCAGGATATTAACGTTGTCAACCCAAGAGATTTTGCAACAACCAGCTTGCTCAATTCAATATCTAAAACAAGAAAATATCATTGTGGCGGAGAGTGTTCGCAATGCGGGGTAACTCGCATTGATTTTCAGCTGCCCCATCAATGCCCTAACAATATTAGCTCACCTTGATAGATATGGAAGGATTAACCATCACACTGTTATTTACGCTTATTTTCTAATCAAAATTTGACACTTCTCAATATTCACCCAAAGGCTCATACGCTTTAGGCACAGGCTCCATGGAAGGCATAGAAACTAGTTGTCATTTCCCCGGGCGGGAGCTCCAGAAAAACCATTTCAACATCATTCTCCACGGAAGGGACCTGGAGAAAATCATTGCTAATCGGGCCTATCTGAAACATGAAGTCCAACAGGCCCAAATTCCGTCATTTAATCTTCGACGTTTCGCCGCCCACCGAGTCCCTCGGAAAGATCATTCATGAAACACTCGAGCACTTGCTCCTCTCACACTTCTGGTGAACAAAGTGCGCCGGTGCAACCAGCGGCCAGGCATGTTCAAAGCACATACCTCTGTCTGATCATACACACGGAAGAGTCAGACCGCCGCCTTGTCAATGTAAACCTGTCATCCATGACGCAGTTGTCGTGCGTGCCACAGACGCTGCTGGAACACACCATTCGACAAAACGCTCATACTCAAACTCTTCCGTAACCTGTATTAGACGGCATATTTGGCTATCTATGCTGCGAGGCATACATCCAATCATTCACTTACAGTAGTAATTGGATATGTTAATGAAAACTGAGGGCGGAAACATAGCTGTCGTATCTCGTTATTGGTGCGGGTACACCGACTTGCAGGAAGCGCTCGAGGACGTAGTTTCTTCATCCAGGATACCAGGTAAAATGGTGAGCTGCTCGCTAGCATGGGTTTGCTGTCGCTGCAGTTAACTAGTTACCCCCGTATTGCCAACACCAACTCTAGAAACGGACAATTTGATTTCCGTGAGAGCGTGGTGAGGTGGTTGGTTGTTTGAAATATTGCATTGCTTAAAGGTGAGTTTGTGTTCGGGAACCCAGAAATTAGATAAATACCTAAGCGCGGCTTGGCCAGCACAACCTCACTAACATGGATGAGAAGCAGAATGATACATATCCGCTCTCGTCCCATGGCTATTAATAAGCGCCGCATTTGATGATAGAGAAGGCAGCGGACCAACCACGCCATCAAATATGGATAGAGCAAACAATCACGGCAAAAATTGCACTCTACTATCATAGGTATACTGCTTTGTCCCTTCGGCACATCAACTTATTTAGGCATTCCGTTTCCCGTTTACTTTGTGACTGTTCATGTGCCATATGCAACTTCCCACAACATGTCCGATGTCATCGTTATCGAGTTTGGGTGCTCCTATAAACGTTTATATATTCTTAAGTGTCCACCCAGAGAAAATTATAGCGTGCAAACGAGGCGGCTTTGTTTAAACTCTTTGAGTTCCTGACGCTGTACTAATGATCAATTTGATGTAGTATGGGCTTGTAGTAACTATGAGTGTGCTGGAAGATCTAAAGGGGTAAAAGCGAGAGTGCGGAGTACGGAGTACTCCGTATTGGATGTCAATCAACTATATTTTACGACTATGAACCAATCATGAGCGAAAGCCAGTGAAGGCTCGAGGTACGGAGTTAGAGCAAGACAGGTAACTTACATGATCGGAGATAGGTCTTGCTCCTTTCTTCCCCTCCTTGTTCCCTGACAGGTAAGTCAATGCGGCTGAGATCTCGTTACATTTGTCGTTTAACACCCTGTCTGGCTAATTTGGACGCTTCACTGGTTGAAATGGAGCAAGTAGGACAAAGTGTCCAGTGTGGCTTGTCAAGAAAAAAACCCAAAAAAAAAAGAAAATTGAGCTTCGCAGAGAGATAAGAAAGCAGATTCAGAACTGAGGAGTACGGAGTACGGAGCACTCCGTACTCCGTAGTCTTCTTGTCGCTCAGACCGGGGCAGGTTTTATCCCACCAGTCCGTTTTTGTGGAGGGTTTCATTGGTGGCATGTCAATGTTTTGAGTTACAAGGTAAGGAGTACCCCGTGCTCGGTTTGCTATCAACAGGTAAGTTAGCCTCTGTGAACAGGCAGCATCGCTCTATTAGTATCTGCCTCGGCATGCAGACATCCCTCTTCGATTGTCAAGGATAAAATTATCCCAATAACGATCCGTTCGGAACATGTATTTCGCATAAAACGTTGGCCTGGGAATTAAAGGCACTTGCCATAGCCAGACCACTTTATCTCGTTAGTACTCACTCGTACTCTCGACCGACTAAGGCGATGTTGCAAGGAGTCATAATCAAAACCTTGGCTTGGACCAAAAGAGTTGACATTTAAACGGCATTAGTAGTTATTGAACAAGTTTCAAGCTGCCTGCAGAGGGTCATTATTTATGTTGCTTAGTAAAAAATTAGGAAGCTAGAGGGGCCAACATTTGGGTAAAGCATAAATTGAGGAAAAAATTGTCAAATAAAATAAAAACAATTAATATGTAAGAATAATAAATTAAAAAGCCTAGGATTTGTAAGAAACCACCAATGCTCAGTAATCAATCAAACTGGTCTGGAACCTTTGTTGCCATCAGCAAGAGATTCAACCCCACCTGCCCTCTTTTAAGCCACCAAAATTACTAGTAATTAGTACTAGTGAGGATTTTGCTTGAGCAAGCCACCTTCTGTGGATTCTCTTCATGGGAAAATCGGTGCCTCGGGGGTGTATGGTTCCGTTATATTAAGATAATTGTGGAATTTTAAATCTGCAGTAATAAATTAACATGGCCCAGGTTTGCAGCCTATTTTGGATGGGATCCTGGAAGTTTGCGGGAAAGAGTCAAACATAAAACGTCATTGAATTACGGAGCACTCCGTACTATCTACTCCGTACTGAAGGTTATTATGCTGTAGAACACCACCCATGCTATATAAACTACATTATCTCCCCCTCATTAACCGTGCAAAAGCTCACGGCTGACTTCAACACTTCAGGTTCATCACTACAGCGATATTATCCTCCTCCCTATTTGTCTATCTAATTCTAACCATTCAAAACCCAAAATCAATATGGCGCCAAAGATCGCAATTGTTTTCGTACGTCTGATAGCTCTCTCTGCATATTCACTTTTTAATCCGTCTGACGATATGATTTATTCCCCTAGTACTCCATGTATGGACATATCCAGCAACTAGCTGAAGCTGAAAAAAGAGGCATTGAGGCTGCTGGAGGCACAGCAGACATTTATCAGTAAGGGCTCCCAGCGGTTAAATGAAGGAAGGGAGAGCAAAACAATCCACTACCTGCAAGGGTTCCAATATGCTAGCCACTCCAATTTCAACCCCATTCCAACTAACATGCTCGGTACACCTAGAATTGCAGAGACCCTATCACAAGAGATCCTCGATAAGATGCATGCGCCGCCGAAATCGTCCCACCCCGTTGCTACTCCAGATACGCTTCTGACATACGATGCCATCCTGTTCGGAATCCCAACCCGTTACGGGAACTTCCCTGCCCAGTGGAAAACGTTCTGGGATCAAACTCCGGGTATTTGGGTTTCTGGTGGCTATTGGGGCAAATATGCTGGTCTGTTTGTGTCATCCGGAACTCCCGGCGGTGGACAGGAGTCTACCAACATCGCTGCGATGAGCACGCTTGCCCACCACGGATTCATCTATGTTCCTCTGGGATACAAGACCGTGATGCCCTTATTGTCAAACCTCAGTGAAGTCAGGGGCGGCAGTGCCTGGGGAGCTGGAACTTTTGCCGTAAGTCGTTTTTCTTTCGCCCAGATTTGAAAATCGCTATATTTCACTAGAGGATGCTTCGGATCGGAAAGGGAAAAGAAGCTAAAAGTTCTCTATTTTAATAGGGTGCGGACGGTTCTCGCCAACCATCAGCTCTCGAAATCCAACTTGCTGAAGCACAGGGCAAGCAGTTCTACGATGCGGTCGCGAAGGTTAAGTTCGATTGACTAAAAGATCCCTCGTCTGTCGCCAATAGTTCCAGGAATGCACCCAATGCCAGCCAACCGCCCTCAGCATCTTTACCTGAGCGAAGGGCCGCCGAAACAGCCACGAAGAAAGAAAAGTCTGGACCATGCGGGTTGCCGAAATGTACTGTCATATGAAGAGCTAGATGTGCGGAGCACAGAATTTTCTATTTGATCTTTTGACGAACGCTTCTAAAGTAGGACCACTTAGTTAGCCATGGGAAATGAAAGCAATAATGACCAAAGTAATTTTATGTACAGTACATACTCCGTAGTACGGAGTAAACGGATTGACGATCAACCAATTTTTGAGAATTAAAGTTTGAACGCCCAGCTTTGCATCATATTATGGATGCTGATTGGGCAGGCTGCGTCACGGGTAGATCAGCCAAGCACGTGATATTCTTAGCAGCGGCTCGCTTGACGTACGTATTCAAAGGTGTTGGTTGCCGGCAAAAGAGCTCTGGCATCCGTCAACTTCGATCAACTTCTTCCGCGCTTCAGGCAACTGCCTTACTGGCGAATCCTCACATCAACTCTCACTGTTACATTCTCTGCATTCTCATCATGACTTGACGTGCCTTTTCGACTCTTGAATAATATCAATTCCTTATTAATTCCTTTTGATCTGCGGCCCTTCCTCTCTCTCCCTTTTTACACCGACTCCCTGATCATGGCGCCGTCAAGACCTATACTACTACGGTTCGAGAGCAGGAATGGCCAGTTTAGGTTAACAGTGAACCCGACGGATGAATTCCCATCACTTCTACCCAAGGTTAGAAATGGCGTATTGGAAAACTAGTTTTTAAGGGCGTCGATCTAATATTTGACCCTTTTTCACTAGGTGCTTGATAACCTGCCTAAGAATACTGCTCCTCCATCCGTTGTACTTTCAAACAAGCCTATAGGGACGGGAGGTCAGGAAAGAAATATCTCGACGCTGAAGGGTTTAACTATCCAGCGGGTAGGGCTATCGTAAGTCAACCTTCCCATATATATCTATGTTTCCGGTTCTGTAAGCTCATAAACCCAGCCACGGAGACAAGCTTTTTGTTGGTTATGACGAAGAGAATTCTGTGGTAAATGGTGGCTCAAGTGAACATCCGTCCTCTACCTCCCAACCTCAGAACGCACCACGTCGCCTGGATGGTGTTAAAGTGCGGCAGCAGGAACCACCCCCTACACCTCTCTCCCAGGTGCCAACATCCACGACGTTGATCAAGAATCCGTGGGAAGTTGTTAAGCAATCACCGCTCGATGATCGATTGGATCGAAAAGATGGCAAAATAAGTCGAGGACTAGATTACAAAATGTGCAGACATGGACCGAAAGGCATGTGTGACTATTGCATGCCCTTGGAGCCATATGCACCCGAGTATCTTGCAGAAAAGAAGATAAAACACCTCTCGTTTCATTCGTACCTTCGGAAAATCAATTCATCTACAAACAAGCCGGAATTAAAGAGCTCCTATATCCCCCCCCTCACAGAACCGGACTACAGAGTGAAAAAGGACTGCCCTTCCGGTCATCCCGCTTGGCCCGAGGGCATTTGTACCAAGTGCCAACCAAGTGCAATAACGCTGCAGCCCCAGCCGTTTCGTATGGTTGACCATGTTGAGTTTTCTTCCCCCGACCTCATCAATTCTTTATTGGACTTCTGGCGAAAATCTGGAGCTCAACGGCTTGGCTTTTTATATGGGACGTACGAGGAGTATACCGAAGTTCCGCTCGGAATAAAAGCTGTTGTCCAAGCGATCTATGAACCACCACAAGTGGATGAGATAGATGGTGTGACCCTTCACGAATGGAGTAACGAAAAGGATGTTGATGAGGTGGCTAAGTTATGCGGATTGGAGAAAATTGGTGTGATCTTCACAGACCTCCTGGATTCCGGAGTTGGAGATGGTACTGTTATTTGCAAACGACACATTGACTCTTACTATCTTTCCTCTCTGGAAATAATTTTTGCGGCACAACTGCAAGCTAGACATCCCAAAGCAACGAAATGGAGTGAAACAGGCCGTTTTGGATCGAATTTTGTTACGTGCGTTCTTAGTGGAGATGAAGACGGTGCAATTTCAATTAGCGCATATCAAGCTTCAAATTCCGCGGTTGAAATGGTAAAAGCCGATATAATTGAGCCTTCTGCAGATCCCGGAGTTATGCTTGTGCAACAGGAGAACGAACCTGACGATGATGTGAGCAAAGCTCGGTACATTCCTGAGGTGTTTTACCGCAAAGTCAACGAGTATGGCGCCAATGTTCAGGAGAATGCGAATCCGAGTTTCCCCGTCGAATACCTTCTTGTTACCTTAACCCATGGCTTCCCGACCGATCCAGACGTTATGTTCAACAGCTCAACTTTTCCGATCGAAAACCGTGAGGTTATCGGGGAGAGCCAGGATTTGAAAAAGCTCGCTAATAAGCTAGTATCACACGGTGATCCCGACAAGGCGATACATAGCGTGTCGGATTTCCATATGCTTTGTTTCCTACATAGCCTCGGGATCTTGAATAAGGTAAAGCTAACTTCGATATTGCTTATATATACATTATGTCAGTATTAACTTTCTTGTGCCACCGGATATAGGAAGAATTATCGCTTTTATGTACCGTCGCCCGGACCCATGATATCGCGGATGGCATGCAATTAGTCAACACACCCGGCTGGGCCACCTTGGTTACAATACTTCAGGAGAGCGGTGAGCGGCCCCATAAACGCCCTTGGCCTTTTCAACCACAAAAATCTATCTCTTCCCATCAACGTTCAAAACGTCCACACACTCCCAAGTCGGAGCAATCCCAATCGGATGGTGAACAGCTTGCTAAGAGGTTCAAGGGGGCTAGCTTAGGATAGCATTTTCCCCTTACCATATCAGCTCTGGCCTATAGATCATCCCTCAATCCTCGTTACGAACTCGGAATGCAATTCACTTCTACAAATGCACATACGTTCGCGATAGTAGGGCCGCCCGTACCCAACTTTTTATGTACCATCCGACTACGAGATTTTTCGTTAGCGCGGTATGTACGTGCACTTCAAATTGATACCACTTACCCCTGCCCCAGTCAGCATACCCTTCCACCATTAATTACTCCATTAATTACCTTCAACCCAATTTAAATGGTCCATTGCCCTGGGTGTGATGAATTGGAAGTGAAACACGGCAGGAATAAAGCTGGAGGTATGCGCTTGGAATTTCTATGTTTTTAATAACGATAAAATGATCATAAAACCGGTTTGAACATCATTGAATAATAGTAAATGATCAATATACCGCTGGTGAGAATTGGAGCTTCTATAAAAGTGTGATTTCTCATCTGCTCTTATTCTTAAATTTCTCAATTTACTTTGATAGATTAGAGATCATGGACGACGGTGTGTATACATCAGTGACCTCAGGCAAATATCCCTAATTTAGATACGTTGGTCCCGGAACTTGGGCCTTTACGCGGGTTAAAAACTCTTGCAAATTGACACAAAGAAACATTTTACCGAAAATAAAGAAAAGAACGGAAAAGAAAAGAAAGAAATAACGAACCTGCGGCTTTGACAAATTAATAGTCGAAAGAGAAAGATAGAAGCATCAAGGGATGGTTTTCCCTGCTGAAGAGCATACAGATACGTTTCTCAGATTCCCATTCATAGTTTGACTAACTGCTTCAGCTTTTCTCCAAGTAAAGCTTTGCCGTGGTCCGTTCGCCAAACTTCATGTGGCGCTCCCTTGACAACATCCCACGCCACCAATTTCTCAGTTATATTGGTCAAATCCTTTTGTTTATCTGCCCATTCCTGGCTTTTCCTCATTTCAATACCAGAGCTGACAATAACCAATCGCATCGATGGAGACTGGATATTCTTCGCACTAGAAATTTCGCTCTTCGTCGTCGAATCCGCAACAAGGTTCTCCTGCAACTTCGCCTTGATGAATTTACCATTTTGATATGCCCGTTTACCGTACACGCGGTCTTCCTTCGTGCGGCCCTTGAATATCGCCCCGGCCAACCTATCCAGGCCAAGTGGAGAGAATATCCCGCGCAACCAGAGCATGAAACCACGGCCTGGGCTGCCCAGTTCATGCAGCAGATCTTCGTGTAAGGCATCGATTAGCATGAGGCCTGTGACGTCACGGGCATGTCGACTAGCAAAGATACGGCTGTATATCCCACCCACGCCGGCAGATACAACGACCCATGGGCCTTCCTCGTCCGCGAGAGCGAGGGTTTCGGAGAGGACGTCAGCAGTCATGCCCGCAGAGTGTGGAGAGGGGGCATTGTCAGACCACCCCATACCGGGCCTGTCCCAGTAACAATAGCGGTCAATTGAGCCGTTGCGATACGCCTCATGTACCCAACTGCGAAAGCTGTCTTCGACTGGCATTTCGCCCCCCTCGAGGAGGACGGTGGCAGTGCGATTACCTGCTGTCGAGGAGATCACTCCAACGCAGTCTAGGTGGACTTGGTATTTATCGTTGTCGACGTAATATTTCTTCCCGGGGGCAGGCAGGCTGGCATCTTTTGCGCGCAGGATCAAAGTGGCCATGAGCAGAATGGCCACGAGAACTGTGACGGTCATGACTATCGTCTCGACAAGGACAGCGAGCCATTCTCGAAGCGGTCGCCGTGTCTCCTCTCTGCCCGTTAAACGTTCTTCTTCCTCTCGTTTACCCCATGCGACGAAGCGAGTTTGGGCCAATAGGTACAAGGCAATCACCGTCGCCCATGCGACAGAGGCGATTCCTACCCATCCTTCTTCGACACGTAAACGGGGCACACCGACGATGATGAACAAGTTGACTGCTAGGAAGAGCGATAGGACGGCTCCCCATATCGTCATGGGCCTCGACGGGATGGAGAAAAATATCAGGGCAATTAAGAGATTGCTCATTGTTAGGGTGGTAAAGGAGAAATCAAAGAAACCGGAACCGCGATTGTTCATCCCTGGCGGGCTGACGAAAATCGACACTAGCAGCAGAACCCACCAGATAAGGTTTATTATGAGGAACATGATGGTCAAGCTTCGCAGCGCCCGGACACTCCAGAGATTGTATGGAGAGACCTATTTATGATCAGTTTTTATTGCATTTTTGGTTCTGGCGATACAACTTCCTCGGGTGAATTTGATAGGATAGCGTCTAAAAGGTTTGGGAGAAGTAAGTCGCGTCTTACTGCTGGATCATCGGGATCTAAATATCCCCCTCGTGGTAGCAACCGAGATCGTTCGGTTGGTTCATCTCTCCCGCGACCTCTCCTTGTTCCTTCATTTTCACCATGCTCCTCTTCCGTGGTGGGCTCTTCATGGCCGCGCGAACCCCATAGTGGAGACATTATGGGAAATTTTTATCCCTTAATTCATTAATAGATAGGCGGGTAAATAACAATAATATTGATATTAATAAATAACGGATGGAAGAAATTGGCGTTTAAACAAAAATTAGCTGGCTAGTTGTTTGTTAAACCCAGACCGTCTTCAAAGATTTACGCCATCCGGCAAGGTGAAACTTTAAAAACTACAATTTCAGAAATCAAAATAATAATGTTAAAAATGTAGAAACCGGCCTATTATTTATAAAGGTAGGAAATATAGGGAACATAAATACTCTCTATAGTTGGATGAGTTTTATTTGGTTTTGTTCCCGTGGCGAACGAAATATAACCCTTGGCAAGGCAGGTTTTTGGTGGTGGCTGCTGTATATCGTCATTGGCACGATGATGTCATCTGGATGGAGCTCCAAATAAGGTGTTCACGTGATTTTCTCCCGCCCCGCCCCGCCCAAATAGTGTTAATACGGAGTACTGTACGGAGTACAAATTGAACAGTAAGTAGTAGTAACTACCAGTACTACAAACCTCTATCCATTGTTGGAGAATGTCTATGCCTCTCCCATTTGATGGTGCGCTTTTCTCATCTCCTGGAAGGCTGACAACAAACAAGTTTGCGTAATATCCACTAGCCCCCAGTTCTCTGAAATCCCGTGGGTGGCTTACGGACATACAAAAATTTAAGCCGCGACCCACGTTTTTATCTTGGTATGTAGTACGGAGTACTACCTGGCAATTCTTTTCTCAATTCTACCATGGGTTTCCCCCCTTAGCAGGATTTCCCTCGCCGCAAAATTGAGGTTTGCACAACATCCGGATTAATCTGTACCTATTCGGATGGGGTTTTAAATTAAAACAATGATCAAACTATTGACATAAAAAAGAGTTCTCCTGTCCTCCTCTTCAAGTAGTAATTTCTGCTGGTACACCATAGTAGTTCCAACGAGCATGATCCCTTGCAGCGGCTGCGTTCAAATACTATTACAGTAGGAATTTCACATGTTCAGGGCAGTCAGGGCCCAATAAATAGGGTTTCTGGACGAACTACTCCGTACCGTGTCTCAAATTGTAGATCAAACCAGCGATCATCATCTTTTTACTTGATTATGTGGGATTGCCTTCCAAAATTACCAAATATCGTACAGGATGATACGGTATGGTAACGCGATACCCTGCAGGGATAAGGAACATTCTGAATCGCTCGAAACTACATCCAACAACTTGCGAACCAACGACTATTTTCGCTCCATGATCAACTTCAACTACAGCAGCTCTAATCTGTACTCACTTCCACGGCAGGCTGTGGTCTGTTCTGGAGTAAAGCCGGCGCTTTGATTTCCGCCTTTCGGGCACGTTCCGTATTTATCCAATTTTTGTAACCGTACCATTCCCCCATTTTGCCCCCCGTTCTGTCGTTTAATTATTTCGCCAAATACGTAAAGCCTCGGATATGAGCGATCTTCAGAAATCTTTTTCCAAATCTCGATTGGCTAGGTTACCTCCAGAGATACCGGTGTTTGATGAATTGGACGAGGAGGGAGAGAATGATCACGATGGTAGTACTGCCTCCATGCATTATGAGCCGCAAGATGACGATTCATCCTCAGCTTCTTCAGCATCCTCCACTGGCACAGTGAGACCAGCTGCAAGTCAAAACTTATTTGCGCGCACACCTCGGTAGGCAGCGTTTCCTTTCTAATTCTCGTTTTTAACTTTTGCTCTGTTTGACTCGCGGGTAGGCCTGCTAGTCGCTTCCTGGGTTTATTTTTATTTTTTATTTTTATTTTTATTTTTATTTTAATTTTTATTTCAGAAATACCTCCATCTCATGTTTTGAATATTCGAAGTTTTGAGGCATCTCTTGCCCATTTTTTCCATTTCCATTTCTTTATAAACATATCCTAATCATACACTGTACTAAAAGGTCGGCTTCCTCAAGAGCAGAGGCCACACCATTATCATGGATGGACTTCTTTGACCAGGAGCTTTTCCTGGAAGAGGATGTTGAGGGTTTACATATATCCCACCATGTGTACCTCAGCCCACCGTCAGACTCCGGCCCTTTATTCGTAACCCACCATGGAGCTGGATCATCGGGACTTTCTTTTGCTGCTTGTGCAGTAGAAATAAAAAAGATACTCCCCACTGCTGGTGTATTATCTTTGGATGCTCGAAATCATGGAAGTACCTCTGTGAGCAGGTCTCAAGTTACTGAATATAATTCACAGGTTGAAATAGATTTAAGCCTCGAAACTTTATCTCGTGATTTACTCTTTGTCGTCGAGCAAACTCGAATAAAAATGAACTGGGAATCACTTCCGGACCTCGTTTTAGTTGGCCACAGTTTGGGTGGAGCTGTTGTCGCCGATACTGCCAAGAGGGGTGAACTAGGATCGAAGTTGTTGGCATATGCCGTTTTAGATGTTGTTGAAGGTAGAGAACATTTCGGTTTCGATCTTGATCAGAATTTGCTGACGACTTCAGGTTCTGCAATGGATGCACTTCAGAGTATGGAAACATACCTCGCTACCCGGCCATCCAGCTTTCCATCTCTGACTTCTGGGATTAATTGGCAGTATGTGCATATAACTCATTTCCTGTTCTGCTTTTCCCGTTGTTCGAGTAGAAGCGCGTTTCATCAGATTAATCAAAAAAACGTCAGTACGCGATCGCGAACGATCCGCAATTCCTTATCTGCACGTGTGTCCGTGCCATCTCTACTTCGTGAAGACCCTTCCGATAGTTCCAGACCATGGAAGTGGCGTACAGATCTAGCCGCTACGAAACCGTTCTGGGAGAATTGGTTTATTGGTCTGAGCAAGAAATTCCTTCAAGCTCGCGGGGGCAAACTGTTATTGCTTGCGGGAACAGATCGTCTTGATACCGAGCTTACGATTGGGCAGATGCAGGGTATGTATTTAATTAACCCCTTAAAGCTCAAGTCCAAGGGCTGCTTACCCCTCCCATCTAGGCGTATGAAATACATACCACGTACAACGTTTTCTGAATTTTTTTTGAAACAAACCAGGCAAATATCAACTCCAGGTGTTCCCCGAAGCAGGACACTTCATACAGGAAGATCAGCCCGCAAAAACAGCTCATATTCTCGTCGACTTCTATAAACGAAATGATAGGAGCGCCCTGGTCCTCCCGCCTAAAGTGGGTGATATTTTGGCGGCGCAAGCTATGGCAAAAGGTTTTGGAGGCGGGAGTGGTGGTGGCTGCCCGTCCGAGTAACTGGGAAAAGCCAACCTCCTGATTAAAAACTATACGTTTTCCAGTACAGAGTACGGAGTAGTTATGGAGTATATACATGATTGACTCCTAGCTCCGACTTGCCTCTCTCAACTGGCTAGTTTTTAAAGAAATAATACACTTTTATTTTTATCAGTAACCACATGTGGAGCGTTCATTTATGGACATATAAGGAAACGACTGGTGATAACACGCTGGATTATTTGACTATTTTTTGCACGACTCCCATGGCTATATCGTTGAACCAATGGCTATCATATTTAACTAAGCCCGCAAGTATATACAGTACATCGGGAAAACTTTCACCCATGGTGGGAAGTGGAAAACAGAAGGAGAGAGGGTCGTTTCAAAGGAAGCGGCATATGCGCAGAAGAAAAATTGCAGAGGCCTTGAATAAAAACAAAATTACCGTTCCCAATTCGCCTCACCAGTAAATGATGACTTTGCCCAGAGTTGATTTATACCTTTTACGCCAGCTAATATTTGAACAAGGGAGGTGAACGCGTAGGAACACAAGGAAACGAGGTGGGTTGGAACAGTTATACGTGTGACATTTCCCAAATGAAAAATGTAAGCCATGCTTTGAGAGAGAGAGGGGGGGGGGGCACCCAAACGTGATAACAAGGCAAGGTCAAAAGGGAAAAGGGAAAACCGTAGTACACACATATATGCTACGGTATCTTCCCTCATATTTATGGCATATATGCACCGCCCGCAACGACCAGGTTCATTCCTGTAAAACGTGTTTTGTACACAGGGCTCTTTTTGGTAGGGAACGCACTAATCTGGTCAGGGGTGACAACAACCTCTTTGCTTTTCTTCTTCGTTGTGCCCGCACCAACGCTTGGAACGCCCGCTGCAATGGCCTGAGCGCTCGATGCAGCAGTAGGATTTCCAGCATCAATCTTTGCCCCTGCGCCACCCTCGCTGATAACGCGTCCTTGGCCAGTGGACGGATCACTAGCTGGCCCTGCCACGTCCCAAACACGAACAGTACCGTCCGCGCCACCCGAGACCAGGACAGTCGACTCAGCACTCCAGGTAAGGGACCAAATTCCACCCTTCCCATGGCCACGCATACGCTTTAAGAGTCTACCGGGTGCCAGATCCCACAAGAAGATTGAGCCGTGATCATCAGCCGAAGCGAGAGTTTTGCCGCTGTTACTGCATGCTAGCGCAGTAATGTTTCCAGTGTGTCCCGTAAACATACGAACTGCATTACCAGTAGTTACTGCCCACATTCGTACAGTATGATCGGAGCTACCCGTGAAAACATAAGCTGAATTCGGGTGGAAGCATACGCAATCGACGTCTTGGTCATGACCTGCGAAGATTCGCTGTTGTCGAATTCTATCCGTCACCCACAGGCGTGCAGTTTTGTCGTGACTGCCAGAGACAAAGTAATGGCCATAAGGACCCCAAGCAATATCCCACACTGGTTGCGCATGACCCTTGTAGACTACCATACACTGCCACAGGTCAAGAGACCATAGACGAATGGTCTTATCAGCTGAGGATGAAAGAAGCCAGCGAGTATTCGTTTTGACTTCTGCTTCATCTGGGCTGGCAATGGAGGGCGCGAACGCGACCGCATAGACCGGTCCAGAATGACCAAAGAGGCGATGGGAGTTCGTAGGAGTAGAATCTTCTAATTCTGGGTAGGTTGGTGGAATCGGTAAACCATCAAGGCTCCAGACGCGAATATATGAATCCTGGGTACCAGCAGCAACAAGCATACTGTCACCAGAGAAGTCTATGCAGTTGATACTAGAAGGTGGTTAGAACACATATAGTCAAAATGGGTGAGAGGACATGGAATGTTAAAGTACCTATCATAAGTGTTGTGAAAGGTGAACATGCAGACACTGATGGCAGGCCCCACGCCCCCGGTTCGTCCTTCGATTTTGAATCTGTCACGGTTTTCTTTAACCTTCTGAACCTCCATGGCGACATCACGGGCAATAGATGGTGGAAATGGGAGTTCAGCGCGTGTTGGAGCCTCTTCGTCCTCTTCCCGTTTAATCATGTGTTCAAAATGTTGAACCAGAGAAGGGCGGTCTCCTGTTGGAGGATCTTTTGTGTCTGCCTCCTCAAGTTCTGCTCTTACATCCCCTTCAAGGAGTGGCTCCATTGGTAATTTTCCAAGCTTGAGTCTAGGGAGTGTTCCTGCCATTGCAGGATTATCGCCGGTATACGCAGATCCTGGGTGGTGACCTGGTATCCCCTCGTCCTCCGCAGGCATCCCTGCAGTTTCATTCGCTCTTCCAAGCATCGCAGCAAAGCTGAAGCGATCATCTGCAGCACGGTCTTTTGTAATTATTGTGCAATAGCTGCTCAGGATAGCTGACATCACGGTCCCTCCCTCCTTTTGCTTGCTTTCGAGGAACTGCATGAGATTTGAAAAAGCTGGATTGCTCAAGGTAAGGCGGTATTTATTGCCACGGTATAGCTTTGCAACGCTATTCTCCTGTACATGTTCAGGGAGGCTTATTGGCTCCAAAGCACGGATGTCCTCGCTGTGTTCTGGGAGGAACAAGCTCTTGTTGGCCTCGAAAAACTGGCGACCTTCCAGCGGAACCAAGGATGTGATGAGATTAAGATATGAGTAGACAAATAGTGGCCAAAGGACGCGACGGAGTTCTGGCTGCACAGGATGTTAAAAAAAAATCTGACTGAATCAGTCGTGGAGGCAGTACCTTGTAAATATCCAAATTGTCTTCGATCCATTTTCTGGTCATGTCTGTATAGGCGAGTTAACAAGCTTGATCGCGAAATTGTCAGTGAAATAAACTTACCAAATGCCAACTTGAATTTTGGCCGGGACTCCTCACTAGCGGGAGGAAGAGGACGTCCATCGATTTCTTGATTCGCAGATTCCATTCGAAGCATGGCCTCAGTTCTGCTGTATCCTTTTTTGGCCAAATAATCGATGACCTTAGCCGCGGAGACAACAATTAGTCATTCATCATAGCACAAATCACAGTAATCGGAGAAACTCCGAACTGTGTTTCAACCAAAAAGTGGGTGCAAAGATATGTAATGTAAAAATTAAAAAGCAGCCAAAAGTGACAAGGTCACACCGGCCACACAAAAAGTACTACTGGCACAGGGTCTGGGGGCCTCCAAACAGAATGTTCTCCATATTGGACATGCCCGGGAGCGGGAGGGACGATATTTGAGCTTGTGATGCAGCCTGCAACAATATCTCTGCTCTAGCAGAGATGCAGAAATTTTTAACCCAAGCGAAGCCATCTTTGACGCAGAAAGAGGAGGAACTGCCCGTCATTTATGGTCATTTGAAATTTCACTCAGTCCCACAACAGAACTAGTTCTTCTGGACATGTTTCAAAATGAAACATTTGCCTCGAGACACAGCGAATGCCAGGCAAAAAGATAACTCAATAACTCACAATTTCAAAAGCTCAACCGATTTATCAGAAAACATGGTATTACATGAAAAGAAACAGGGAAGCGAGCAGGAGCGACGCGTTCGGGAAACAAAAGTCAAAGCAGTAGTAAAATACGGTCTGCGGCACAAATGGCAACAAAAAAGCTGCAGAAACGCCGTACTTTCATGGCATGTAGAACGCAGAATACGGCTTCCTCCGCTAAGGGATTAGAAGGCCTAAAAAAATGCAACGAATGAAATATACCAATGACGTACACCGTCCAAGGAGGCAATTAAGCACATAGGAAGACTTTCGACCTACAATCTGATTCAAGTTCTGCTGGGACATGACCCCCGATGGAGGGCCAGAGGTAGCCGGGCTCCCTGCTGAAGGAGGCCCGCTATTTACCTGCTGTTGCTGTGACATTGGCATCCCCCCCCCTGGTCCCATGCTGCCACTTCTTGGCCCCGGACTGGGAGCTCCCGGACCGGACATTTTGGGTGCTTTCCGCTTCTATAGCAAGGATATCGGTGTAAGTTTGTCTAATAGAAGGAAGACAAGATAATTTCAATGAGCCTGCCCAAGCGATATGGCGGGCTGGATGATTGTGATAAGTATGACATTGGATTTCGATGGTGAAGTTGGGAAGCTGGTGGGAAGCAAGAGAGAAATTGCAGGGAGTTTCTGATATTGTACTATCGCTAATTCAGTTAGCTTGATCGACAAACTCCTTGCTAATTTACGCTTATATAATCACCATCCAACCAGCATCCAGAACTGACTTGGACAGTACTATGTTCGCCTTCACATAGGCGACTTGATACCAGCTTACTGGTGGGCTAAACAACATGGAACCCCAAGAACCGGACCATGTGTTTACACCCGCTGATCGTATCCGCCAACTCAATGATATTGACAAAGTTTGTCCTCTCCTCTCTCCCCGCATTTTTACCTGGCCAACCCCTAACATTAAGTTCGCAGGATGTAACGAAGCTACTCAATGCCGCAGGCGTTGCGATCAGCTCACTCACCAATTCTTCTTCCACGACAGGAGCACAGTTGTCGAGCGATCTCCCAAAAATCGATGGGACCTTAGAATCTCACCAAGCGGCTTTCAAAGCGGCTAGCTCACGATACTTCGCGCTGCTCTCGTCCATTGATGTGCGACTCCGACGGCAGGTGTATGCTCTGGAGGAAGCGTCAATCATCAAGCCCGAATCACTTGAGGCCGTAGGTGGCGGTACGACAGTTACTACAGCTACTGGCTCCTCTGGAGGAGCTAACCCGCTCGATACCAGCTGGCTTAATAGTCGCAAGGATACTGTGGGAAAGGATAAGGAGGCGGAATTGTGGGCGGAGGCAAGCAAGTTTGCTACTGAGTTAGGGAAACACAAGGGAGCTTACAGTAACGAATCTGAAGTGGCTGATAAAACCGGAACTTCGGAGGAAAATATGGAAATTGATTGAAGTTTAGTTGATCGAGGCTGTGATTTGTATTGCTTTCGCCGTCACGGCTTTTGGCTGAAATAAGCCCGAACTCATGCGACTTCAACGCCACGACAATACAATGCGGTCGTTGATGCTCGTCATATCCGTGAATTTCTCCGCTCATTACGCGATACGAGAAGACAAACCCCACGTTCGAGACGTCCATGAGCATGCTAGCGAGCTTGCGTTCCATATCCTGCTCGTCTATGACGGATTCCACTGGCAAAGACTGGGTGCCTCAATTAATCCTGCCCCTGTAAAGGGGTGTGCTACCCGAAGTGAGGGGCTAGTTCTTTGGGAAACTCGTTGGTGTTTCCCTGTCTGCGTTGGATGAAAAATGAGGATATGTGTTTAGCCTGAAAAAAGACTCACAGTCACGCCACTTAGAGCAGGCTACCAAATCCTCAGCAAAGATGAAAAATATGAAGAACTGAGGAAGGGCAAATGTTATTTTAATTTTAAAAAAGCCATTCGAACAGTTCATGCGGTACGGCCAAAGCGCTCATTCAATTTTAATTAAAAACAAAATGCAGCGACTTGGTTATTTGAAACCAGTGATGCACAGTAGAACGTACTTGAGTTTGCTTTCTGACTTACAGTGTCCCTCCAATAGGAATTGCAAAATCAATGAAATAAGGGGAACACCCTTAAAGCAATGGAATAAGATGGGTTCTAACTTCATAAATGTCTTGCCATTGTTCGGAAGTGGTGTGGGGGTTTAAAAATAGGACAAAGAAACATACCCAGCAGAAATAGAGGCGAAATGGAAAGGGGAAGGGGAAGAAGGAATAAAATATTAGCAGTTCGCATAAATAGACAAAATAAAAAAATGGGTAATACTGCTGTAAAGTCAAGGCTACGTGAGGATCGCAAGGCTGGTATTTTCTATAAACAAAAGAACAAAGCCATATCGCTACCTCTTCATCGAATTGATCATCTCCCGATGGGTAGCTTGATCTCTATTTGCTTCGGAAAGGGGTGGAATACCTACGCAAAAAGACGTCAGCAGAAAAGAACAAAACCAAGCCGGGGATAATAAGAAATTTGGCGATGTTTGGGAGGACAATTGGCCAGCACTCACTTCTCAAGTCAGAAACAATATCCTTTGCTTTTCCAAAGTAGACCTCCTCTGCAATGGTATTCCAAATATCAGTAAAAACAGAAGTTGGAAATCACAAAGAAAGGTGGGGTTGAAAATTTAAGGTATAAAGCATACGTAGAAGATTCCGCATTTTTAGTTCCATATCCTCAACCAACCGCCCGACATTCGCAACATGGCTTGCATCCCCATCGACGGCCATGTCTGCCTCAATCTGCCTCGTCATATTTCCACTGAGGTCCATCTCACCCAACGCTTCCGAGCCTGTCGATAGGTGTAGGATGACGGTACTGGTTAGCTTGTAGTGACATGTCCGCGCGCGGTCTGTGGCTTCAAAGACATGGATGCTATCCCAGGCACCGGAGTTTTTGGAACCTGGTGTGATTGCTGGAAGAGAGGGTTAGCTAGCCGTTCGAAATAATCGGGAAACATTGAAGTCGTGGTTTCTTGAGAAAAAATCCCTCGCAGCCAAGAAAAGCTACGAAACGATATATTCCGATGTGTCCTATCTCCGGGGGAAGTAAAAAATGGAAGAAATAAATAAATAACAAAAACGTCTCTGCACCTTTTTTCAATAAAACAACCCCAGCAAATCCATCATCCAAGTCCCAAAAGTATACACTTCCTACCCCGCCCTCATAATACAGTTCCCGGTAGACATCAAATGCTTCGTTGGCTGCTATCTCCAACTTGCGCACTCGCTCGCTGGGTACAGTCCCATCTTCAATTGGCGGGTCGAATTCATTGCTCCAAGGGCTGCGGTAGCTGTCGCCGTCCCGGTTGTAGTCGCAGAGGAGGTAGTCTCGCTTTGTTTGGGCGCATCGACGGATTTCCAATGGCTGGTCGACGGAGGCGAGGAGGTCTTCAGTGAGATCGGGGACGAGGCTGGTTATGTATTGGAGGTTTTGTTTGGTGTCGCGCGGTGAGAGGCGGCGGAGGAGGTCACTGGGAGATAAGCGCAGTTAGAAAGGCCAGGTCGATGGGTGTGCTTGAGGTGGGGTTGCTAGTTTGTGGAGGCGTTGGAGGCCCGGGATAGAAGCAAAGAGAAGGAAGATGGGATTACGGGTCCAATGCTTACAGGGCACTATCAAACTGTGTATCTGCCATGATTGTAGGAGTTGTGTTATAGTTATGGCAAATACGGGGGAGGAAGCTATCTGTTTGGCGGAGGGTGTTTCATGATGGCTCGATGGATGATCAACGGAATTAAGTGCGTGGGGCAAAAATCTGGACGTGGCTACAATGGGATGTTGAACTAGAAAGGCCACCAAATGACAAGTTTCTATTTCTCAATAATTCAATACATGGAAATCATTTTGTTGGGTATCTATATGCAGTATATACTCTTACATATCTATTAACATAGCATCTAAAGCCAAAAAAAGTTCATTGAACACGACCTATCAGATACGACGCTCCAATTTCTAGTGGTAGCGTACTGATTTCCCTCCAAAGTAAATGCAAAATTGCGACCAAAAACATAGAAGGTGTAATCCTATGCATCAAAATCGTCACTGTCGTCGCTGAATGTAAACCTCTTCTTTCGTGTTTCCCTTAACGGACTTGGTTGTTCCTTTTCGGCCTTCCTCTTCTCGGTAAGCTGGTTGAAGAGCGTTTCAACATCGGGGAGCTCAATGTCATCACCAGCACTACCTTGAGACCTGAAAAGCTGATTGCGCTCCAAACTGTTCGGGGAGTACGGAGAACACATCAGTGGAGAAAAGTGCTGAGATCCATTCCTGGAGTTCTGTATCTGTCGTTCAAAGTCAAGTGGGCCGCGATATTGTTCGTGAGCCATTGGCAGAGAAGGGCGTTTCTTTCTTCCAGGACTCTTGGAGGCTGTGGTTTCGTGCCGCTTAGGTAATAGGTCGTCGGGGTGTAGATGTCCCCTGAAATGGTCCTCGCAGTCTATTGTTAAAGCGTTCATATTTTGAAAAGCCTTCACAATTCGACGTGTGACGGACCCGTGCTTCACAAGCTTCGTGGGGCGGTAGGACCTTTGCAATTCTGGATACCTATCTACTCGTGGGCGGCGGACAAACTGGGGAGTCGTGCCTCCGATATTACAGTATCTTTGTTCGAGCTCTCGCTGTTCATCCTTGGAAAGAAGAACCTCATCCAACTGTGGGATATCAAGAGTTTCGACCACTTTGGGTGGAGGAGTGCAGGAGTTTTCAGATGTAACCCTGCGGCTCGCCTTCCTACCATTGAGAAGAGATGCGTTGGTGAATCCAGTCTGAACATTATCAGGCATGTGGAACTTTTTAGGAGGTCGTTTAGGAACTCGGGCTCGCTTGGCTGGTTCAGGAAGATAGGTCTGAGAATTTTCAATTGGAATGTCTATCCGTCTTTCATCCACTGAAGGCTGTATTTCTCGTGGGAGTATTCGCGGCGACTTATCATCGTGGAACGTAAAACGAGTTCCGCTAGCAATCATCCGCTGCATTTTTTCGTAGTTATCCTTTGCTTTTGTGAACGAGTCTTCTTCTTTTCCTTTCATCAAAAGAAGGACAATATTTCCTTTTCTTTTCCTTCCAGTTCGACCCATCCTTTGCAACATCCTTATGGGCGAGGCGGAAGAGTCGTAACACACTATGAGGTCAACCTCACCAATATCAAGGCCTTCTTCGCCAATGGAGGTAGCGACAATCGTATTATACGTACCCTTTTTAAATTTGTCGATGATATCGAGCTGGGTCCTTTGGTCCATCCCGTCTGAACCCTTCGCAGCGGCCTGTCCAACAAAAACATGTGGACGGATCATCGGCCCGTGTTGTTTCAATACCCTCACGATTTCTTCCGCACTGTCACGAAAATGAGCAAATACCATTATTCGCGTGTCCAACGAACTTCCATTTGCAGCAGAAGCACTGTCACAGTCTCCCGCGTCCATGAAGTGGTTTAGTACGACCTGCTTTAGGTATTGCAATTTTGGGTGCCCAATAAAGTCTTCGTCATTGGTCCACGTCCTTAATCGGTTCATCAGCACCTTGAAATTCTCATTGTCAGCGATTTGACGGCGGTATTTACTGCCAGCTCCATCACTCAAAGAGCTCTGAAATGAAACGAGGTTGCGGTAGAACGGCCCAATAC
Source organism: Emergomyces pasteurianus Ep9510 (assembly GCA_001883825.1). Lineage (NCBI taxonomy): Eukaryota > Fungi > Ascomycota > Eurotiomycetes > Onygenales > Ajellomycetaceae > Emergomyces > Emergomyces pasteurianus. The sequence goes on along the minus strand of LGRN01000171.1, from coordinate 9,604 downwards.
CGTGAAATTTCAGGAGGTCGGTTGCATGGGCCAGACTCGAAAGCACTGAGAATATGGAAAGTATCATGCCCTTGAGCCCGTGGTTGGCATTTCTCCCAGCGGGAGATCTCATCCACTCCTGGCTGGCAACCCTAAGTCCATATGGTGTTAGAGTCATAGGATCCTTGGCCCAGTAGGCATTCTGGCCTCGAAGTTTATCCAGAACGGGCTGCAACGACTTTCCGAACAAATCCATGCACATGAGCATTTCATCAGAGTTTTCGAAAGTCACTATGTCAACATTTCGTGTGTGAACATATTCGCGAATGTCAAGTGACTCTTCTGTACGTATCTCAACTCTTGATATATTCAAACCGTCAATAACCTCTTGAACAGCTTCTACCGTTGATCCGGGAGTTGCTGTTAACGCTAGGACTCTAAAGCTGGTGTTGAACTGTTGAAGAAATTTCACTACTTCAACATATGCGTAGCTGCCTGTGGCGCGATGAGCCTCGTCGATGACAAGCAGAACAATCCGTTTTGGATCAGCATGTCCACTTTTAAGGTCATTAACAAGAGTCTGAGGTGTCATGAAGAAAACCCGTTTGCTCTGCCATTCTTCAGCGCGGATTGCTGGTGCTGTACTACCAGTAAGCATAACAGTTTGCGACCGAGGTATGCCGGCAATACCAAAACATGCGGCAACTTGTTGAGAAACCAATGGTTTGGTTGGAGCAACGAAAACTATTTGGGCGTCTGTGGTCCATCGAAACCAGTTTAGCATGACCGTAGCAGCAATGAAGGTTTTCCCAAGACCGGTAGGAAGGGCAACTAGTAAATTGTGAAAGAGAGCGCGTTGGGTAATGTTAAATTGGTATTCTCTTTTATTGCCCAGGTTTATCGGATATATCCAAGATCTTATGGCAGTAGGATCCAATTTGTGATGAGTGGGTGGCTCGTTATGGTTTACCAGAGGCCAGTTACGGGATCCGGATTGTGACGACAACGACGACTTGCTACTCTGAGAAGGTCCACCAAACAATGTCATTTGTCGCAAATTCTTCTGCTGAGCACTCCCTTGGCCAAGGAATGAGGATTGGGAAGGAATGCGTCGGGCCGATGGAATTAAAACAGGAACTTTCGTAGGCGATCCAGATGCTGAATCTAGAGAAGAATCGAAAGCGTCTTCAGGGATATCTCCAATATCAAAAGACATATCCTGAGGTCCAAAACTAGATCTCGCTGAGACGGGAGCTCTTTCTACGTTCTTGCTAGGTGGCTGCTCCACATCTCCGCAGTTTTCCCCTTGAAAAGATTTCAGAGATGCGGCAATGGCAGCTCTTAAATCGTCATCCATGTCGCTATTATCTTCCTCCATAATACTCTGTTTCTCATTGGCGGGGGGGACTGGGACAAGTTTCGCATCAAGCACCCCAGGGTCAGGCTTTTTCCACCGAGGTCCACGAATGCTCGAAGGACTAGATGGAGGTTGGGTCAACTGAGTCACGAAGGTCGGCTCTTGGGCACGCGGGCGTTTCGGTTGATATATTTTGTATTTTGGGGCAGCTGGCTTTGTATTTCCTTCATCTTTGTATCTGACCACCGGTTGTCGATGATGCGATGGCAAGGTTTCTAGGTTTTTATCTGATTCATTGCCGCAATGGTCATCGTCTGCTTCACTGAAAGTGCTAATGCCTTCGTCCCAAGAAGAATTGACGTCTCGTTTGTCACTCGTCCGGCCATCGCACAACCGTCTTCTTTTCGAAACTCGAGGACTGTCAGAACTGGCCGTTGAAAAATCAGCAGAGGCAGCCACATTAGCAACTGTTAAGATGTCATCGTCATCGATGTCACTGAATTCGCTACCCTGGGAGCTCAACATTGTATTATTTGTTAAAAGAGAAACAGAAGAGCAGGGTAGAAATAGCAAGTCCCGAGCGACTAGCCATTTAGCTGTCGCTTGTCATCAACCTCTAAATCGTGACGTTCTGCGCTGCTCAGATCTGCGCGTCGAGGCGAGGGTGCAACACGCAACGCGAAGCCACGTGACTGTGTCTGTGCCGAGCAATCCACCATCAGGTTATGGGATACTTGCGAAATGAAAAATGCTGCTCCATACGGAGGACGGAGTACATCTAATTATAATGAGCCAGTTCTGAATGGAGCTGGTGCAGAAGGAAAGAGTGTATGCCCATCGTCATGGAATCGGAAAGGGATGCATTCGATCGACCAAAGAGCTTAGTTGACTCATGACAAGCGTTTTCAACCTGTACCCCACCTATTACTCTCTAGATTCTTTCCCCTTTGAGTGGCTGCAAAAGACCCAGGACCTCAAGTTGTGTTGTAGGGACACTTCCGGCAAGAAGGTGGCTTTTTCAATGTTTCAAGAGCTCCTCAAGGCCCTCCGCGAGTGTGAGAGAGTTACAGCGCCGGAGAAATGTCCACCAGACAACTGGGGTTTCGCTGGCTTCATGAAGACCGCTGCTCACCAAGTCCTAAAAGAAGTTCACTTTAAAGCTAACGAGAAAGATGATATATTTCTGATGCCCTACCTAGCTCTGCTCTCTCCATCCGACATCTCATCAGATTTTCTGGCCCACTCTTCGACGATTTTGGGATGGCATAATGATCAATTCCTACATCGGCATTAAGGGCTTCAGATCTTCTATCTTTGCCATAACCACTGGAGCTGCATAATTCGGGGTCACTCAAGTGCATGACACCGCACAGCAAGGAAATTCCAGAGCCTATCTTGTCAGAAGTGAACTACCGGCTGCCACTTCGATCTTCTATCGTCAGATGAACCAGATGGTTTGGCTTCCGGAGGAGCACTGGTATATGGCCAAGCCAAAATACAAGGAGGGTTCCTTGACGGTATGTTCGGCTCTCCTTTCCTTTGTACATCCTATCTAATTATTTGCATCTATGGATCTGTGCCAATACTGACGGTACCACCAAGGCCACGGTTGTTACATTCGTCAAGGGGAAAGTACGCGTAGTTCAAGCGGCCTGCAACCCATCAGAAACACACCCAACGCTCACCTTAACGCTGAGCGCTACATACAACCTCGGCAAGGACAACTACGATAAGAAGGTAGCCTTTGACATTCTGAAATGGATTTTCAGCCCTGACAATGATCATGAAACATGGCTTGTACTGATCCAGAGCTATAAACTGTCATATCATGGCGCTATGCAGCATGGTGATGTGCTCTCCGTTTTCCATATGAGCTATATCAGCTAGAAGGCCTTCGCGGAACAGTTGTGTTAAACACTGTTCAAGTTGTCGACGGTGGGCTCTTGCAAGTGAATTAAGTAGAGCCACTATGAATGCATCAGGTATATGTGAAGCAAGGTTATGGAATGCTGGAAGTGTGGTATATTCACTGATGATATGTGAACTTGGGAGATGTGCCTTCACCGATTCCCGGTCTATCTCCGGTGGATCGGAACTGTTAACTTAGTTCAAGTGTGTCACGTACAAAATATATTTCAAATTGGTCTGGTTAACTCCATTCAAAAATCCAATATATGTCCATCATCAGTTTGCTTACCCTCTTTTTGATATACGGGGTGAAGTGCTTTTGAAAGATTGTATGCGAAGTTGAATCTTCCTGCTGTTCTATAAATGAAATGAAATATTTTTCAAGCTTTCGAGGATAAAAGTCCGCATATTTTCAGTTCAAGAGATAAAAGAACTCATCTTGAAAGATGATATTTCATCAACTGAGATTCATATTACAGAACACGCAGTTGGAAAGTTGAAAATCAAATACAGTTTCTGAAGTAGTAAGTCAAGGATGTTCATCCAGCCATGAATTAAGACTCCTCATTTTGAACTGAGTGGTTTTCCAGCCCCGCTCTCAGAAAACAGGTGCCTGCCCAAGCATTGATCGCTTCAATTCCGCGAGGAGCCTAGCTGCTAATCTAGCTACGGCTCTAAGGCCTCTTCGTACCGAAAACAGCCTTCCGGCAATGCCTCGCCGTGCTTAGAAAGGTGTTCGTCGAGAGTCTTCAGGGGCATGCCATCCATTGTGATTTCTGGCGTATACTCGACTGCTCTGGCTGGGTTCGGTAAGAGGGTCTTCCTCCATACTCGGAGAAAAAAGATCAAGGTGGTGATCTGGAAGGCATAGCCCTCATGTTTCGTATGAGCAATTCCATTCATTTGTCCTGTTCTTCCATATATTCCATGATCATACGCATCATGGCCGTGGTTGCATTCAATTGGCCTCCCATTTTGAGATCCCATTTCATTCACCCCTCCCTAAGGTATAGGGATAGGCGTATCCTGTTCATATTCGTCCATGTTGCTTGAAAGGTGTATACAACAATCCTGCAATAGCACGCGTCCTTGGAGGCATTTATTTAACTCCCTCCCTGGAATCAATCCTTTCCTGTGGTCAAAACCTTTTTGGCCTTAAGTCAGGTCTCGTCTGCAGTTCAGCGATGCAGCTCGGGAGGCGTTTTATACCTCAGATAAACAAAAAGTAATCACGGAAGGTTTAAAAACAAGCAGTCATAACTTGCACAATGCCATGTCTGGCCCCGCGCTAGTCCGCAATAGGAAGCGATGGCGCCAAGATTCAGATTTTTTTGGGTGACCACGTGAGCATTCTCAATTTCAACCAATCATATCGCAGAACCATTCCGCTCCAGGAAATCCTCCTATTCTTCGCAAGTTGGTCACGGTGCAGCCCGATATTATTCCATAAATACGAGTATGCCATGTGGAGTACTCTGTTCACGATGGGAAAATAGTCATTTTGGATAGTAATGACGGCCGCTTGATCAACAAAATGGATTCGACTGAACACAGCGGAACAAGCCAGAACATTCTTCGGAGCGTTTTAGATCAGCTCAAAGACTGATTCAACAACGGCCCAGATATTTGAGACAACATCTCAGTCGTTTCCCCCTAAAACTTCGAGAGAGAAAAATTAATAAATAAAAAAATATATACGGAGATATATCAGAAAAATGGTTTTCGAGCACACAAATGCTATTCTATTTCTTACTCGCTACGTTCATAAAAAAATTAAAAAAACGCGCCCAAAAAAATCTCTCTACGTTCTCAAAATTTACTCCGTACGCCATAGTTGTTTCATTTCAGCGGCGTTCACCAGGGCACCTCGGGCTGAAATCGCGGCTAAAAGGTACTAAACCGGTGTAGCGCAGGGATGTTTTGAGACAGCGACAAATCCTGAACAAACTGTCACGGCTCCACTGCCAAATACAGTGGCGAAAAAAAAAAAAAAAAGAAAAGAAAAGAAAATATAGCAACTAAAAAAGAGATGGATGAACCCACAGACATCCCACGAGTACTGTACGGAGTACTCCGTACACAGTACAGACTAAAGGAGGGAATGTTGTTCTGGCGGAAACCATGTTTCGTTTCCAGAAACAGCCGGGAGAATAAACAAGCCATTCAATGGGCAGGGAATTTGATGTTTCTCCCAGCCAACACTCATCCGCAGCTGGCACTCTCTCGTGGTACACTACTATCCACGCCGAAACACGAGCCTGGCCATGCTTGAATGGGATCGTCTGCGAATGAGGCACCATTTTTGGACACCAGACATCGCTCAACTACCATCCATAGCACGCCACGAAGGCCCCACCGCCTCCCGCTACCAGAAACTAGCAGGTTTAAAGGGGCGTTTGGTCAACAAAAGAATATGGTGCCAGGTGCAACTTACCCCAGACAGCTGGGATTGGACCCAGGGTTCCTGTTCCTGGCTGGCGGCGATTTACCCAAGGCTCTAGGGGCCATGCTTCCTGCATGATGTACTAGTTACTCTCCTCCTCGGCTTGCATATAAGACAGCAATACAGTTGAAATCTCGCTCAATCTTTCTTCTTCTCCTCTTCCCGAGCCCAAAACCAGTCATTCGTTGTCTTCAACTACAATTTTCACTCTCAAATTTTACCTATTACTATCTGTTTTAATACTATTTAATTATATACTCTCTTTTAGAAATTTTTTCCCCCCCAAACAGACCGCCAACATGAAAGCTTTTTCCATCTTTGCCCTTGCTGGCCTCCTTGCCTCTGCCTCCGCACTGCCCCAGGAAAACAATCCTCTCTCTCCCGCTGCTAAGTGTGCTTCTGAGTGTACGTGCAAATTAATGCCTACGCCCCTATACCTGACTTAAGCCTGTGTTAATTGTTTCCCATTCTAGGCGGCCTGAACATTTGTTGTCAAGCGAAGTGCTACAATGTCCCCTGCCCCAGCGAAGATATGGCCAACAAGACTACCCAATGCGCAATGAAATGCCCTCAAGGCAACGGTAGCCCCGAAGACATTGTCGCCTATGCTAAATGCCAAACCGACTGCATCAATACCAACTTCTTCGATGGCAGCCGAGGCATCCCAAATCCTACCGCAACTGGCGGTGCAGGCTCTCCTGGATCCCCAAATAACACTGGAGGCGTGTCCCCAACTGGTTCAGGCTCAGGTTCTCCATCCGGCTCCGGTATGTTCTGTTTATAGATTTGTTCTAACTTGCCTTATTTGGGGTGCTAATGCTTCTGCTGCGATCCCTGTCGCACCGTATAAAATTGGTGTTTAAGGGAGAAAATGCTAATAATGAATCTAGAAGGTGCTGAGGCGACTGGCACTGGTAGCCCGACCGGCGGCGCCTCTGCTTCTCCATCTGCCGGTGCCGCTGCTATGAATGTCCAATTCGGATCCTCTGCTGCTGGCGTCGTCGGTCTTATCATGGCTGCATTGGCTCTGTAAACGCGTCGAATATATCCGAATGGCAAATTATACCACGACCTCTACCAGGAGCCATCAAATTAGCCTGGAAACAAAGGGCGATTCAAACGGGTGCAGGACGGGGAATACATGCTCCCATCCTCCATCCCTTGAAGCAAGCGAATACTATGTTGCACGTTCTCTTGTTTATCTATTAATTTACCAGTTTGTATAGTTAACCACTCACTTGGGTATCCATATGCGAAAGTAATTGTCATGGTTGTCTTTTCTTTGTTAGCTGAAATCGGGCTAGGATACGCTGTAATAATTTTTTCTAGCTTCTTTGTTTGTGGTATGGTCCGGAACTTTTGATATCTTTTAAGCAAATCTCTGCATGAGGTCCCTCCTGCATGTAATATTTGAAGCACATTTCAAAGCTTTGAATGCCTTTCTCATCAATGTTTCTCCACCAAAAACTGGGAATCATGACATCTATCATGTGAAGCGTCCAGAACCCCAGCTGCTTGAACTCCTCTGCAGCCGATGTGGCTGTAAATGAAAAGGACTAGTTCTAGCTCTCAATCTATCTACAATAAATATTTAGCCTCACAGCAGCAGTTCTACGTCGTGAATTGAGCGCAAGAACACGTCCCGACCAAAATCACATCTCAAATTGGAGTTATTTAACAACCATGGTCAACCACAAACCATTCACTCTGAAAACAGGCATAGCCTTACGCAACTCCAAATAAATAGTTACCAACCAACGTTCCTGTAGCTCAATTCCCTAAATACCTGTGTCTCCTCTCCTTCGATCATCTCCCGCGCCCACACGTAAAGCAACGTGTTCCAGCAAACAAACCAGTTACGGAGTACGGAGTACAGCGTGCATAGTATTTAAATAATGGAACCACCCCCTCCCGCGCACACGCCCATGCCGATCGTAGACGAACCTGCAGGTACACCCAACGTTCTCATCACTCGCATGACCACTTACATGACCCAATGCATGCGTAACCATGACCCTTCCCATAACCCACGCCACGTCCACCGCGTTGTACACCTCGCACACGTGCTCCTAGCCTCCGAGCGGGCGAGAGAATCCCAGTCGCCCTCCACAACCACCACATACGATGACACTGTCATAACGCTGGCAGCCCTTCTTCATGATATCGTGGATAGGAAGTATCTTGTCCCGCTCCCACCGGGGCCCACCATTACCAGTAACAACGGCTGCACCAATAACAGCAACACCACCACCACCACCACCACCGTTTACGACGCACTACTTTCCAACGGCGCAGATCCCACTTTGGCCGCCAGAGTACAAAAGATCGTCTCGCACGTCTCCTTTTCCACAGAAATGAAGGACCCGGATGTAATCCGTCGCCTTATTTCTGAGGAAGGGTATCCGGAGCTAGCTATCGTGCAGGATGCGGATAGGCTGGATGCGCTGGGTGCGGTGGGGATTGCGAGATGTTTTACATACTTGGGGGCTAAGGGGCGGGGACAGGGGCAGGGGAGCTGGGAGCTAGATGAGGCAATTGTGCATTTTGAAGAGAAATTGGAGAGGTTGGAAGGGATGATGAAGACGGAGTCCGGGAGGGAGATGGCTAGAGTGCGGACGGAGAGGTTGAGGGAGTTTAAGAGGTGGTGGGTTCAGGAGAATGGAAGAATGGGTGATTAAATACTAAGTTACATTAGGGGGTTGATAAAGTCAAAATAAATCCGGCGTATTTAATTTAACCCCTTCAGCTCCACGCAAAGTATCCGGTATTCAATGCTTATATTTTATATGTACTATACACCTTATTCTTCAATTCGATATTTGATGCTAGAGGTATCTAGGTAGACCGACCCTTTCCAGATCCTGCACTGCATGCCCATTGAAGATGAACAAGTCACTATATTTATGCCTAGGGATAACATGTGCGCGTATAGTCCTATCTACCTACTACGCAAATTGTCTGCGTTGGAGTCGCAAAAACCAGCAGGGGAATCAACCAATGTTGGAATTGAACCTGCTCAATATTTGAATGAAGAAAAATCATTACTTAAAGCAATGAGGGGAATCCATGCAATGTTCAGGGCGGGAATACGTTTGATGGTAGTAGGGGAAGGGGAAAAAAAAAAGAGGGACTAAATAGTGGCATTAAGAAATAAGGACCAGCTGCGCAAATTTCGGATATCCCACCAGAAATGTTATTGTTGTCCACGGCCCAGGGGTAATCTTATATTGCCCACCAGGTGATGGTTTGGGCTTGCTCCGTTGGGTATTTGGGTTAAGTGGTGGAGAGTTCGAAGTCATCGGAGCCTGAGTAAGGAGAGGGGGCATAAGGCCAGTACATAACTGGCCTTCAAACGTATATGCAAATTCACCTGGCACAAATAATCTCTCAAGTAAAATAGAAAAAGCCACATCGGCATAGCCGTAAACAGGGGAGACACTGAGTGCTGTTTGCTCTTTGTGCGAGCCTTGAGTATGTCAAAAAAATAAAAATAAAATAAAATAAAATAAAATATAAGTGGTAAAATCTACATGCGTTGCATCCAAAAAGTACGATTAAAAATGGCAAAATGCAAAGGTGCAAACCCCGAGCCATGTTTTGCTGGCTTGTAAACTAAAGGGACATCTCGCAGGAACACCGATACCGACGTAGGATATTCAAGAAAAAGGACCGTACAACACCAGATCAAATCTAGCCATCCCACATGCAAAATAAAAAAAGAAAATAAAGGATGGGAGACAGAGAAGTATATATATACCTTATTAACAAAAAAGGGCACCGGATCCTGAAGGTTATAGTTAAATACGGAAACAAGAAGAGAGACAGATGACAAAATCATTCCAAAAAAAAAAAAAAAAAAAAAAAAAAAAAAAGGAAAAAGAAGGCCAAACGATGGGAAAGAATTTACACCGTAAAAT